>JAPMOQ010023314.1:3321789-3335679 GCA_026543055.1 Argiope trifasciata | reverse complement strand
TGGAGGTAAATAAAGGCTGCAGACCGTAATCAAAGAATGCATCTGGATTTGAATAGCAACAGCCTGCAGATTTGTGTTCAGGTTGATGGGCATTGAGGGTATGTGGTTAGCTGCAAGGATAGCAACACCACCTGAAGCTCGATTATGAATACCATGTTTGGAGAAAATTTTATAATGTTGGATATAGTGTTTATCCGTCTTGAGGTAAGTTTCTTGGAGAGCAATACATGCGGGATTGTGTTTGTTTATAAGATCTTTGAGTTCTGACGATTTATTTAAAAAACCACGGCAGTTCCAGGAAATAAGAGTAGCCATGAAAAAAAGAACTGAAGGGGAAAAAAAGAAAAAGAAGAACCGCCAAAAAACTAGGAAGATAAAGATTTATCTTCAGCGTCACTAACGGACATATCATCATCAGATGGATGGACTTTAAGCAGGGAATCAGCATCATCGTTTATACTGTTAGTTTTGCTGTCTGCTTTATCAAGAGGAATTTTTAAAAAGTCTTCTCTAGTCAGGGGCCCGCTTCTAGAAGGACTAGAAACATCTTGTCCTCTCTTTGCGGCAAGAGCTCGCGCACGTTTAACTGATTGTTTATCTTTACGTTTTGGAGACAGATCACTATCTTTTCCGTGCTTTCTAGAATCACGAGCGTTTCTGACACGAGATTTAACTATGGAATCCTTCTCTGAGAATGAAGATGTTTTTGGAATAGATGAAATTTGTTGTGGCGTTATTTCCACATTTGAAGTCGTTTCAGGAGGCACTATTGCAGTATTTTGAGGATCACTATTGCTAACTGAGGTTGAGGTAGAAGGTCGCTGATGTAGTGGTGTAACAGGCTGGTTTAAAACTGTCTGAGAATTTGGAACAGATGATGAAGCTTTTTCGAATGCCTTCTTTATTTCGAGAAGAGCTAGCCAGTCACTTCGTTTAATGGTTATCATATCATTATTAGCGGCTTTGATCATTGTGTTCGCTGAAGGAGCGACAATAGCAGTTGCATTATTTTGAGGATTTTGTCGATTTGCTTGCGCTGAAGGTATAATATTTGTTGTTAGGGCTTCCGAGAAGGAGAGACCTGGCTTGGGCATTCTATCCATTACAACTTTTCTAGCCTCGGGGAAAGATAAGTTTTTTGTAATCTTTATTGTTTGTATTTCTTTTTCTATTTTAAATTTTGGACACGTTCTAAAATAAGATGGATGTTCACCGCTGCAATTTGCACATTTTGGCGTTGTAGCAGAGCAATTATCGCTTTTATGGTCTGGAAGAGAGCATCGGGCACAAATTTCTGTGGTCCCTTTGCAAGCAGTTATTGTGTGTCCGAATTTCTGGCATCTGAAGCAACGAAGTGGATTTGGAATAAATGGCTTAACTGGACAAACTATGTAGGCTATTTGCACAGTTTTTGGTAGAACTGGGGTGTCAAAAGTTAAAATAAGATGTTTGGTTGGAATCTTTTGGTTATTTTTCTTGATTTTTATTCTTTGAACGTCAATTACTTTTTGTTCTTTTAAGTTTTCTAAAATATCTGCTTCAAGATCTCTCTGAAACTCTTTCTCTGAGATTACACCTTTTGATTGATTAAGTGAACGGTGTGCTGTGACAGTTACGGATATTTCTCCAATTTTTTTCAATTTCATTATGTTTTGTGACTGCTGTTTGTTTTTTATTTCAATTAATAGATTTCCATTGTTTAATTTTTTGATAGTTTTCACTTCACCTACAGTTCCAATAATTGCTTTATGAATCAAAAGTGGCGATACTAGTTTCAATGAATTTTGTTCAGATGAAATAACAAAAAATTTAAAATAAGCATTACAATCAATGTTTACATTATGAGCCATGCGACATTTGAGGAGATTCAGGCCCGACGGCACCGCCCACCACGGAGCCCTACACGGGATGGTAGTTACCGGCTTTGGTGATTGCCAACCTCGGCACTTGCCATGATGCTAGCCAGAACCTATACGCTGAGAGTCACCCCCGGGGACAGTGACCACCCTTAACGCCAAGCCCAAGGAGTGACCCCTTCGCTTGATCCCCTTGAGCAGCCCAGTCAAATGTCTGGGATACCAGCCGATTTGCACACCGGAGACCGAAATGTGCCACCCGTCTGATGGGTCGCCACGCACGGCAAACACGTGGGGTTTTTGACTGTCCATGAGAAGCAAGAAGCAAACAGAGCGGCTACAGCTTCTCATGGAGAGCTCCCTCGCTTACCGTCGAGGGATGGAAAAATGAAGAGAGAAAAAAGGGAGGAGAGAGCGGGGAGAGTAAGAAGAGAAAAAAAAATAGGGGGGAAGGGAAAAAAAAGAATGAAAGAATGAAAGATCCCTGGGTACCTCGGGATTGGGACACCCGTACCCACCTAAAGGAGGTGGGCCCCTGAGGGTATCTAAATATTAGAATTTAAAAAGTGAATACTTTTAAAATTTCAAAAAGAATAACAAAGTATAATATCATACTGCCCCTAAAGGGCTAACCATTACAAAATATTAATAAGCAGTGTAGTAGATTGTTGAAGAAATAAGGAACGGAATGAAAGTTGTTAAGCACTATCTTAATATATGTTGGCAACCCTGGACCTATTTTATCATGTATTCCTTCTATGAATTTATCCTTTCTCAAAATATCTGACAACAAACCCTTATGATTATGATTTCATTTCATCATATTCAATGCCTGGGGATAAACAAAAAAAGTATTCTTTACCCTTAGAATCTAAACTAACCCCTTTATAAGAACTCTTTTTTATATATATAAAAATTTTTAAAGTGCTTTTGACTTACTGGTTTTTCAAATTTAAGTAATTTTCATTACACTCTACACCATGCATATGTTGTGTAAAAAATTTTATTAGTTCAAACTAAACTATTTATTAAGGAAAGTTCTAGAAAAAATTTAATTGTGCATGAAGTTTGTTAACATTCTGAATGCATACTTCAGTAATAAATTTTATAACATTCAATGCTATAAAATTATAAAAAATTTAATGCATTGCTGTCAAATCTCATACAAATAAATATTAAATTATATATGTATTGCTTATAATTGAAGAAAATCTAATACATAATTCACAAAACAGCTAGTATATTTTGAAGGTAGGTTACCCTAGTACAGAAGTTGCACAAATTAAGTTCCTATGATTAAAATCCTCAAAATCTGATGGCTATCACATAGAACAACAAAAAAGTTATTTAATGACTTTAAAAAACAACTCTTATTTGTAAATTGGAAAAACTATGCAAATATTCTTTCTTTTATAAGATCACTATAAAAATATTTTTAATGTTAATGATTTCCTATTACAAGATAAAATAGTTTTTTAAAACAACTAACCATGATTTGTAAAACCTTTGCTTTATGTAGTTCCGTTATAGCATCCACACAATCATTATCAAGCTTCATTACTTCAACAAAACATTGTTCAGCTAAAGCATATTTCTGTGCAAAAAGGAAGGAAAAAATGCCATTTTGATTTATTAATATAATATAACAAAAAATAAGAAAATAGAAAATTTTTGCAAATACGAAAATTGAGGAAATATAAAAAAATTTCAGTAAAATATGCAATTATTAATAGTTGTAAATGTTATTTTAGATCCCTTTCTTCACTTATTTAATGAAAAAAAAGCATAAATTTAAAATTAATCATTTTTATTAATACACAAAAAAAAATTAGCACTTTCTTTTAAAAAACATATCCTCTAGTGTATAATTCTCCCTGTTATTTTAATAAATACATTGTTAAGAAATAGCAATAGGTTATCATTTCAAGCAATCTAAAAAAGGCAGGATTTAAAAAATTTCCTGAGAGCAGGAGTTGAATGAATTATAAATGTAATATGTTAATTTTACAATTACCAAAAGAAAAAAAAAATCTCACCTTATTTTTACAGTAAATTTTTTAAAAATATGAAATCATTTGATATTTACATTCATCTAACTTTTAATATCCTTCCCAAAGTAAACTTTAGAACAAAAAATATCAAAACAAAAATACGTAAATGAGACATTTTTGATCCAAAAAATTAAATGCAGTTTTATACATGAAAAGAAAAGAGAAGAGAAAATGTAATTTTCAAATATTGATGAAAAAGATAAGTAAAAAAAAAAGCCAATATGATGATTTAAAAAAAAGAATCAATACATAAACAAATTGTTTCATAAATTTGTTATTTATTGCAAATAACCTATAAATGCAGAAAGGATAATTGAGTTAGTTATCCTTTATCCCATACAGGTAATATCTACTTAGATATGTTCATCAAAATAATTATAACCACTAATACTAATAGTCTTGAATACATTGAAAGTTAAAACTACCAAATAAAAAGTTAATAAAAAAAATCTTACTTTCAAACCTAATAATGCTCTTCCTTTTCTAAAATATCCTTTAGGCCATACAGGTGATAATGCAATAGCTTTTTCTGCATCTTTTAATGCTCTATGTTAAAAGAAACATTTATAAAAAAAATTAAAAATTAAAAAAAAAATGTATCAACATTAATAAAACAATTTATTTAAGAATGAAGCAAATATATATTGTAGTATATTCTTAATCAAAATAAATTATTTCATAACTTAAAAACAGTATTAAAAAATAAGAGAGATTCATCACATGCAACATATTTACAATAAACTAAATTGTAATAATAATATTAAAATGTTTTAACCAAAGAAATATTAAACATTGCTGCATCATTTGAAACTGAATATGATTATACACTACATATACACTCTAACTAATCAATAATATTAGTAAGAAAAAAAAATTTAAAGACATTTAATTTTTCTTTCAAACTATTTTCAATACAACTTGCAATTAAATGTAATAAATATACCAATTTTTAATTATATACCAATTCACAACTTTAAATTGAAGGCACTTCAGTTGTAATTACTCCATTTCACAAAAACTATACTTTTCATTAACTTATAGTGAAACATTATACATATAGTTATATGCAAGTACTAAAAAAATAAATGAAGAGGCAGTAACAATTAAAGAAACAACAAAAGATCTAAACTTTAATTTCAAACAAAAAGGACTAAAAACACTTGAGTATATATTAGAATTCCAAAAAAAGTATAATTACTTTTCATACAAAGTAAGACGATCATAACAATATGAACGATTACCATAAAACCTAAAAAGAAATGTTACAATTAGTCACAAATAATTGTTATGGTCATTGAAAAAATATGATTTGTAAGATCAATTTATCAAAGATTAACAATTACCTATGGTCCGTTGGATCTAATTTAATGGATTCAGAAAACAACTCTGCAGCTTCAGAATAATAACCCATGTTGGCCATTTCATTTCCACGCACTGATAATAATTTAAAAAAAATGAAGGTTAAAAATTTCTTTTCAATAAAAGGGGGACGTAAAACAAAAATATATTATAAATACAACACATATAAATTTAATATATTAAGATAGCTGAATAAAAATTACACAATAGAACTGGCAGATCAAAAATGAGGAAAGGTGATAAAACATGAATTTCATGGTAATTTTATGAGAAAATTCTCTATTTGATAATTAATACAAAACATAACTACCATTTGCTTTAAATTTCTCTGAATGATTTTATTTTATATTCATGTTCAAAAATTATCTTTTATTTAAAAGGAGTGAATACATCCAGCAATAAACAAAAGCTAAATATCTGACAATATTTTCATGTTTTGCTTCAAACCTTAAAAACTTAACCTCATAAAATTTACAATCATAAAAGTCAGATTTAAATTTCAAACTTAAATTTCCAATTTTCGAAACTCTAAAAATAGATAATTGCTTATTTAATTATTTAAGACCCAGTAACCAATTTCAAATACTGTTTCCTTCTGCTTCTCAAAGTCTTTAATGATCACAAATCTCAAAATTTAAAGAAACATCAAATAATAAAAGATAATGGCATGAAGTAAATAGACAAAAAAGTTAACATGTCAGAACAAAAATAAATTATAGTTTAAACACCTACATTAATTAAATAATCAAAAACAATTTTATAATACTATATTAGTTTCAAATAATATGTGTTCACATATTTCTTCAAAACGACAATACTGTCTTTCCTTTTGTGATAAAATAGATAAATTATTTTACATAAAAAATTTCTTGAAATAAAACCAACACATAGTGTATAAAAATAGCATTAAAAATATTTAAATTCACTTCAATTTCAGATTTACCTGCTAACTGCCTGCTTCGTAAAACAATAGACTGCGGATCTTCCTAAAAACAAGTAATGTTTTAAAATTTTAATTTGAACAAAGACATATATTTTATTTTTTATATATAAAAATAAAATAAGAAAATGTGAATATTGCATACTCATAACTCTAGAAGAACAATGAACATTCTTTTGCATTACATATTCCAAAATACATGAAAAGTATAAAAAATAATTAAAATCACATTTATTATTTTGTTTTTCAAAACCTAATTACCTTAATTTGGAAATAAAATGCATAAATACTGTAAAGGTTGAAATAAAAGATTATGTACTTATAACAACTCCATTAGACTATTAAAAAATGTTTCTTAAGAGCACCATAATGGTACCTTCTTTTATAATTTAACTATAAGCTAATACAATGTAAACATTAAGACAACGTTGGTATTTTTAACAATAATGGTTAACATTAAAAATTACACAAAGATGAAATAAAAAAAAATTAAAATATATTAATAAAAAAAAACTATATAAATGATATTTATATAGATTTTCTAAACAAATTTATATATATGTATATAAACAAAAGCAAAGGCCAAGCAACAAAAACAAAATTTACTTCTTAATGGATTGTAATATAAGTTCCAATTTGCTAATTTAAATTCAGCATTGTTTACAGTGGCCAGCCATGAAGTACAGCTTATATCAGCATGCTTAAGAACAAATAAAAATATAAAAGCTAAAATTTTTGAACATTTTATATTGAAAATTATTTTACAAGCCGTAAATTTTTAATAACCCCTAGCACTACGAATATCAAAATATTTTATACTATATGGAAGGGAATGCTTGAAATATCAATTTTCATAGAGTTAAAAAAAATATCTGTTCTACATTTAAAAACATAATTTTGTGTTTTTCTTTAGAGACTTTAACAAAGATGCAACTTTAAAATCAATGAAGAAGAAACAAGAATCTAGAAGAAATATAGAGTAATAAAAAAACCTTGAACTGCCAATTAAAATAAAAAAATACTTTCCTTGAAAGCCGTATAAAAAGTTCAACTTTAAAAATGCAGCATTCAGATAAAATATCTTGTTAATACTATTAAAATCGTTCTTTAAGTTCTGCAAACTATTACTCACATATTAAACATAATCATTTATTCCATTACAAAAAAAAATTTGTCAACAGCTTTCTGCTTGATATTACATCAGAAATTTCTGCTTTATTTATTCTTGAAAAAGATTTGACTAAATAAAAAGGAAATGAGTCATACTTAGGGCATTTTCATAAAGTTTAAGAAAAAAATTTATTCTACTAGTAATTAAAATTATCCAACTAAAAGATGTCAATTTCCTCATTTCTCAACCAAAAGCAGAACTTGTAACCCTTATCAACATTAACCCCTAATGTCCTTTCAAAATACCCAAAAGAATAAATAAAAATAAAATACAAATGCTTTTTTAAAAACATTAAAAAACACTAAGATTTCCAGTGGCATGCTAAGCTGATACGATTCTAAGCTTAAGCAGTTTTGAATCTAAGAAACAAAGCGGGCCACTGAGTTTTAACTTACTTTGATAAACAAAGGACACATATCTCTAGACGGTCTAAAATCTGAAAGAAAAAATACTTAAAATTGGATTACAATTTTGTCTATGAAATGCTAACTATAAGGTAAGGTTACATAACTAAAATGTAAAAATTTTCTTTTATGTTTCTATGTTTTTACATTTCTAAAATGTAAATTAATTATGGATTATTTAATCTTGGAACCACTTTAATACTCACCATTTCTATATAGAACATGTCTTGTTTGTAAAATCTAACTTTATATATTACTATATTAAAAAACCCTTTAAAAATATTTTGCTGTTATAATTATACTAATAAATGTTTTTGAAAAGTTTTAAGGAAAAAAAAACTAAAAATCCTATAAAATTGTATTTTTTTCCCCAATCTCCAAAACTTTTTAGATCTATGTACATACATGCATAATTAGAAATAGCAATCATCAATCACATTTTCTAGGGTTATGAGTAAGCAAAACACAGTTAAGCTTACATTTTAATTAAATGTTTAAAAACTTACCTTGGGAAGTGATGAATTAGAACGTTTTTTATTTTCTTTTATTTCTACGGTTTCAGGAACTTTTTTATGTTTTCTAGCTACCACCGAAACAAAGGCACTAGATGTGTCAAAATCCTGCAAAATTTTAAAGTATAATTAAATATAAAATTCCAGGAAAAAAATTTCCTCACCTAGAGCATAATTGATTTATTTGTAACTTAGATCTTTAACACAGATCTTTTTTTTTTTTTTTTTTTGCTAACTTTCCTTTTAAGAATTGTTTTTAATTGAATAGTGAAAATTAATTAGAAAAATAAATTTTATTCTCTACTTAATATGTAGATATCTACAAAATTAAAATTACTTCAAAGAAAGTAATTATTGCTTTAGATTTTTTCATACTTTTTTCAAAAATTATCTGTGCTTCATGAATTATATTGAATGAACTTTATTTTATAATGTTTTTACATTTAGCATAAAATGCAGAATTTTTTAATTATATACCTCTTTATATTAATCTAATCTCTTTTTATTTTCTTATAAATTATGATAAAGTATTAAAGTATTTTAAAATTATATTTTACTTTCATTATAAAGCTGAAAGTCTGTCAGCAACCATTACAGTTGTGCTATTAACCATCTAAATGTAGAGAACAAAATTAATGGTTAAATGTACAGATAACTATTAATTTTTATAGAATATAAAATTCAAAAATATACTACAAGATTTTAGAGTATATAACAGTAAATGTAAAACAGTTTAGAAAAAAAAAGTATCAAAATAAAATTCTGGAACAATAAATATAAAATATGAGCCTCAAGTAATTATCCACTTTCAAAATTTTGCTGAACAAAAATTTCAAAATATATTTCTGTACTAACTAGCATAAAACAGTGCACAAAGAGAGAGAGAGAAAGAGGATGAAATGAATTATCTTCATCTTTATAATGAAACCATTTTAGTACCATAAATTAACAGAATTTAACAAAAATATAAAGCAATAATTAAACATTATTTTTCTTTTAATAATTTGCTAAAATCATGTAAATACTTAAAATAATTTAAAAGTCCATGGTACTATAAAGTAAATGGTACTATAAAATTAATTAAACTTAAATTGAGCTATAGAATTAAATTAACACTTAATATCTTTATGTATATCTAACTCCTTAAATTCTAAAATCATTTTCAATTCATATGATTTTAAACACATTTAAATTACAAAAATAAAATAAAGTTTGTAATGAAAATGCTTTTAAATAGTTTCATGATGGCAATACATATACATTTTTAAAATTTGCAATATAAATCTATCAAGGAAGTTTTAAAAATAAAAATAAATAAAAATTATAAATTTATTTCTTACTTCCTCTGATTCCGATGATTTAGGCTCTGGAGGTCTAAAAGAAAATTAATCAAGTATTTATAATAGGCAAAAATTCATTCAAATATGCAGAAGTTTTAAAATATTTCTAAATTAAAAAATTAAGCCTTACTTTGGTTTATTGGCTGACTTGGCTGTCTTTGTCTTAGATGTAGCACTCTGGAAAAATTAGGAAAAATCAAGTAAGAAACAAAATTAAAATTTGTTACTATTCCAAATCATCTGCAACTAAAATTTAAAAAAAATTTTAAATCTCACCTTTTTTTCAGGTTTTTTTTCAGTTTCCTTTTCTAATTTTTCTAACTTTTTTCTTTCTTTTCTTCTCTAAAATACATTTTTAAAAAAGTTATTCTCTAAAATAATATGAATATTATCACAAAACATGCAATTATCAAAAAAAATGTACATAAAAAATAACAATAGATACAATTTGGAAAATCCATCATAATATCAGTTTTAAAAGATTGATGTTAAATTTAAGTTGAAAATTATCCTTAAACAATTTAGTTAGATAGTAAACACAATTAGACTTAAAAACTAAGTTTAACCTTTCAATTGTAATATCTTTAAACAAAATATTATGTAATAAAATTCGACTAAAAAAAGATGTTAGGTTTTAAGAATCCTTTCCTTTATGGAATGACATACAAAAACTATTGCAACATCAATCACTGGTAATGTGATTCAAAGCTTTTAGAAAACTATGAATATAAATTACTAATGAGCATACTGCAATCTCTGCTGAGTAGTAAAAGTTGAAAATCTATTGAAAAAACAATTTATATTCGTTATAAAATCTATACTGAGATTTGCAATCACTATTGGAATAAAATACACATTCTTTGCCATTAATAAAATCTTTCACTTTCTTCAATATCATTTATGCTAAATGAGCATCCTATCATTCAACAGAATCCTATATACTTTTCTAAGGAACAAGTTATAGAGAGGCCCAGTCTCTATTTAGGCCCTATTCCAGATGCATTAATCTTTTAAAATTAAAAAGGGATTGAAAATTATTCTTGTATGTTCATTATGAGAGAAGAGATAATTATAACAATACAAAAATATTTCCTAATTTTTCTTCAGTTTTTAACTACAATTATTTTTAAAAATTTGAAAATTTCAAAACCAATTAAAAATGAATACAATCCACTTTTGAAAGTCCAATCTAACAAATTAATTTTAATGAACAAATGATAAGTAATAGATGGGGGGATACTTCATAAACTTTTATGAATACTTATAAAACCAAATTACACGTGAAAAAAAATTATTGATGTAACAATTCTACATAGAATAACCCTAGTATAGATTCCAAGTGAAAATGTATTTGGACAAATTATCAAATCAAGTATCAAAACTGAAAAATGGGTATTATGATAGGCTGAAATAACAGTAAGTATTCTCAATGAGCTTAGAAAATATACAAAATATTTGAAAAGAAAAAAAAAATTCAAAGCCAAATATATATTATATAATAATCTGAGCTATTCAGTTTTAACTAAAACTTTTACAATTGAACAATTTTTATTTTCAGACCCATACAAAGAATACAGCAATGCTATTGAAAATTCTTTCTAATACTATAGAAGTTTAAATTAAAGATTTGGTTCAGATTAACAAGCCATTCTGAAGTATATTGAAAGATTCTCTGCAAGAGGTAAAGTCATGAGCACAAAATTTGAGCCGAATTCTTTGAGAGCACATTCAACCAAGTGAAGGTTATTATCTCAGATTGCTTTGATTTGCATAAAGCATGCCTATTTGGTTAATCTTTAGTAACTGATCTCAAGCCAGCAATTTTTCGATCTAGAAGCCCCTCATAAATCTGTGTCAAATTAAATGAAAAAAAAAAAAACAAGATATAGTAATGAGACATCAGAATTAATTGTTTGAAAAGTTTTATGAAAGTGATTAATAAGGTTTTTACAATCCACAGAAAATTTTAAAGTGTCCCCTTCCCCACTTGAAAAGTAAAAATTAATTATTGTATAGAGTATTTCAGCATCAATGGATAAAATTGTTGAAAAAAGAAAATGATTCCAAAATTATTTATTACTTTTAAATTTTAATTTTTTTTTAAAAATCTACATTTGGATGATTACACACATGTAAATGCTTAAAACTGCTTGATATCGAATCTAACACATTACTGCCTAAATCTAAATCAACAACACTGAAAACTAATTTTCATGCAAGCCATGCAACAATACCAAGCATATAACTAAATTCGAAATTAAACTAATATTATAGTGCCATATTCTACAGACTTGAGGAATACCTTTAAAAAGTTAATGGCTGGAAATCAGAGACAATGTAATATAAAAATCATTCATATCATGAACAAGACTGTTCACAACACTAAATCTGTATACTTAAAACAATTACTAAAAAGTTTTTCAATCCCATTCATTGTATTGATTACATCAATTTTTGTCTCATTTGAAAGCTCATGATCTATAAATGTTACCAATGATTTTTGATCTTCACCTGCTTTCCATTTTTAAGATTCATTCTATATATTATGAGGCAAAAAATCATAACTATAGTGGATTCAGAGCCATAAATTATAGTGGATTTCATCAATTTTTATCAAGTTAAAAAGATTATGCCCATAATATATAAAACATCAATGTTATAAATCTCCTTCCGTAACCATCCATCAATGAAATGAAATAGAGGCAGTATATACCAACTAAACAGCTAAACTTTTTAAACTATTTTGTAAGCATATCTAAGCCATCAGAACAGTCTTTTATATAAAATCAGAGCTTTCAGATTACCAAAATTTAAATAAATAGAATAACTGAATTAAAATAATTTCTGGGTAATTTAAATATGATGAGGAAAATATATGATCAAAGGCATCTAGTTACAAATTAAAGAAAACCTAAATTATCAAGCAGATATTAAGAAAATTAGATGTAATTAGAGCTATAAAAAATAGTATAAGTAAAACAAAATAAAAAATCGAATGAAATGTAAAATAGTAAACATTTAATTTTTAAGCATTTTTTAATTTTACAATCATAAAAATACCAAATCAAAGAAATTAGCGAACGACAAAAATTAGAGACATGGCAATGCAATCAATCAAATCAAATAATGCATAAAACTTAGTTCAAAACTAAATGAAACCTGAATATACAAATTCAAACAAGTAATAGATCAATATTAATTTATGACAGAGAAAAGTAGTCATACTTCAAATTATGCCGTTTTCTTAAACAGAGCAACATAATTAAATGAAATCACTACTACTGAATCTCAAAAATACCAAAAAATGCATGAATGACAAAAGTTGGAAATATAAGAACAAAAACATATGCATCCATTTTAATCAGAGACAGAGCAATAAAGTCACTATTCAAACCACGCAAATTTATATACAAACAAAAAACATCCTATTTGATTTAAACTTTAAATATAAAACAACACAAATGTCAAAATCATCTGATTTGTCAGAGGAAATGTCAGAACAAACAAATTATGCATCAATTTTCATCAGAGACAGAGCAATGAAGTCATCATTCAAACCATGCAATTTAATTTACAAACGCAAAACATTGAAATTAATTTGAACTTTAAATATAAAACATCATCATATATCAAAATCAAATCATCAAATATCAAAAGAGATAAATGGTTAGTGGGGTAAATATCAGAACAAACAAATTATGCATCAATTTTAATCAGAGACAGAGCAATGAAGTCATCATTCAAACCATGCAATTTAATTTACATACGCAAAACATTGAAATTAATTTGTACCTTAAATATAAGGCATCATAAATATCAAAAGAGATAAATGGTTAATGGAGGAAATATCAGAACAAACTAATTATGCATCAATTTTAATCAGAGACAGAGCAATGAAGTCATCATTCAAACCATGCAATTTAATTTACAAACGCAAAACATTGAAATTAATTTGAACTTTAAATATAAAACATCATCATATATCAAAATCAAATCATCAAATATCAAAAGAGATAAATGGTTAATGGGGTAAATATCAGAACAAATTATGCATCAATTTTAATCAGAGACAGAGCAATGAAGTCATCATTCAAACCCTGCAATTTAATTTACATACGCAAAACATTGAAATTAATTTGTACCTTAAATATAAGGCATCATAAATATCAAAAGAGATAAATGGTTAATGGAGGAAATATCAGAACAAACTAATTATGCATCAATTTTAATCAGAGACAGAGCAATGAAGTCATCATT
>JAPMOQ010023314.1:3307606-3321779 GCA_026543055.1 Argiope trifasciata | reverse complement strand
TTTTCATTATTTGCCAATGATGTTTCATTCTATTTATGAAATAATACTAATTAATTAAACTGATTTATTAAAAAAATTCCTATTTTATAATATGCTTCCTGAGTTCCTGGAAATATTTCATGGTAACCAGTTTGCCTATTCAGCTGAGTATCTTGAATTAATCTTTTTTTTTTTTTTTTTTTTCTCTTTATTCTTAAAAAATATGTCAGAATAATAATAGCAACAAAAGAAACAAATAAATAAATTTGAAAATATACCTCAATACAATGGAAAATATTTATTCAAACATGGTACTTTTATTAACTGATTTAATTACTTTTACTGAAATTATGTTATCAATTTTAGGTAGGAATTATTTAAAATAATTTATTATAAATAAATCTCTAAAATCCTGCCTGAAAGCAAATATTTCATCTTTTTTGAATAAGTAGATCAGAAATATTCAAAGAATGTCTAATTTTTAAAATAGCACACAATTTATTATGGCATCCTGAATGTTATATTTTATTTTCTGTTTTGTGCTGATATTTTGTATACTAATTTCTGATGCATAATTTTTAACATTTTTTTAAGTTTCTAGTTTTTGTTTAGATATTTTTGTTTCTTCATTTGAAAAAATAATTTTATCTAATGCAATAATTGTTAAATTGTGCCTTTCTTAAGAATATATTTATATATACTTAAAGTATATATTTATATATATACATAATTAAATTAATATTTTGATTTTTTCTTCTGATTGTTGGATTGTAAATTTAAAATTATTAATTGGTACTTGAGTATGAACAAAATGCCATTGTAAAGCTTCAGCACTGATTACATACTTTTGGAGAATATAATTTAATCTTAGCTGAGAAAGCACCTATTAAAGAGAGTGAACATTATTGTTATAAATTGTACACTCTGCCATTTTCTAATAGTTCTTATTAAGGATCCAAGATTAAAGGCTGACAGCCCACGCTCTCCTGACAGATACCCTTATTCTGCTCTAAATTATTCTAGAAATTCAATAACATATTTTCTCTTCTATTCTCTTTTTTTCTGAGGTTAGAAAAAAAAAGAATAGAAGTTCAATCACTTTCAGCTGAATATATTCTGATTTTCTAGAAAAATAATGCAATAAATAAGGTAAAGGTATCAAATTTAAAAGAAAATCGCAAATATATATATATATTTTGTTTACTTATGGAAAGTTGCATATTGTTTAAATAGTGCACAAAAAAAAAAGTATTTCTAAAATATTCTGAAAAAGCAAATTACTAAGAATCATATTGAAATTCAACCTCCCCCCCCCACACACACACTTTAAAAGCTCAGAATTGACTTAAAAATATTATAAAATAGTGGATGAATAATTGAAAATGTATTTTTACTTTCTTTTTGGCTCTCCTTTTTTCTGCTTTATTTTTCTCCCGCTCTTCTTCCAGTATCAATTCTGTTGCATTGCCATCAGCCTGCAAATATGGAAAATAAGTAATTATAACAAATTAAACTTTTCTAAGCATTAATCAGTAATTGCAAAGATCATATCAACCAGAATTTACTTCTATTAATCAGGAAAACAAAATCTATTTCTACTAAAAAAGTCAAGATTTTTAAATAAATATTTTGAGCTTTTAACCGTTATCCTATTTAAATGCACTAAAGTAACAAAAAAAATTACCTCAATTTCTTTTACTATGTCAGCCTCTGAAAATAAAATCAAAATTTATAAGTACAAATACATCATACAAACAAAAATAAGTAAATATAAATAAACATTCAAGTAAGAATAAACTAGATTCATTTAAAATCAATGTGTTGGAATAATGTAAATAGTTCACAAAAAGTATGGCAGTATATACTTTAATATCTCAACTTACAAGAATAAAAAAATTGAATTTGTTAACACATGTCATCCAAACTGATTCTGAGAATGAGGATTAAATTAATTAATACTTATCACTTAGAAAAACTTAAAATTCTTCCATAAATATAATGTTATGAGTTAAAGCATTCATAATTTTTTTTAAAGATATTTGTTGTAATCTGTTAATAAACTTTACATAACTAAATTATTTAATGTTTTTGGAAAATATTTAGCTGCCAAAATCAATTTAAAATATCTTTACTTATAAAATGCTTTTACATTGTTGCTTAATATATGATCAATCACCATAAATTCTAAGTTCAAATTCTCAAAAAAATTTGTGGTAGAATAATTTTTATCTTAGCAAAACAAATTATTGCTATGTTAAATTTTCAGATAAAAAATCATATTTTTTTATACATTAAAATTCTGATAAGTCATTTCATTTCAAATCATTAGATATTTGTCACTTAGTAGTAGAAGTTTAATTTAATAAACAGAAACATCAACTATTTTGAGCCTTTAAGTTTGTGAGAGGAAGAGGCTAAATACTTGAATTTTCAATACTCAGCATTAAAAAAATATTTACCTTCAACTGTCACAGAGCTGTCATCACTCGCATACTCACAATTATCTTTATCTTTATCTGAAAAGCATTAAAAATTACATTCACATAAAATTTAACATACATAAGGAGTAAAATTTAACTAACAAGAAAATATAACTTAAGTCTACTAATACAAACACAAAAATAATTTTCCTTCAAAGAAAGAAATTAAAACATCAATCAAAGTAAAATTTCAAATAATTTAAGATTTAATTAAGATTTTCCAAGTTATAAAATTATTGTCAAAAAAAGTTGGAAATTATGGGATAAAACTGTGATATTTACCTTTATTTCTGAAGAAGATATACTGGAAAAATCCATACATTTCTGGCTAAAAGATAAAATTAAAATGGAATTGAACTTATCTCTTGAATATGAAGGGGGAAATAATCATTAAAATATTATATATTTATTATATTAAATAGAACATCAAAACTTTAATATCATAAAATTGTAAATTACAGGATTCATATTAATCATGAATAGCTCTGGCCTATTTTTTCAATTTTGAAATATTTAATTTATCTATCATCTATTTGAAATATCTATTTTTTAAATAACTTAAGGCTCCTGTAATCTGTACAATAAATATGATATATGAAAAAAATTGAATTACTAAGCAAACATAGCAAATAATGGTTTATACATCAAAGTACAGAGTGGTTATAATTTAAGTAGCCTGACTCATATTTATGTAGAGACTCTACTGGCTCATACACTCTTTTGAAGTTTACTATATATATATATACACACACACACCATAGGAAAAGGAAATTAAAAATTCAACTACAATGTAAAAAGGTGCCACATTAATTATGAAAAACATTAATTGAAACACAAAATTTTATTTAATCGCATCATTTATCAATGTGAATTCCACTGATGTCATTCATGGATCTCTTCAACAGCAGCATGAAGTGATCCTTGAGAAATTCTGGCAAATGGCATATTGTTGGGGCTTTAAATTTAAGGCAAAGACCGTTTTCTTCACACATGCAATCTTTCAGGAATTTTCACAACCAGAAAACACAAGAATATCAGGCAACCAGAAAAATATATCTGCATTACCCATTCGTCACCATAGGGCACATGAAGCCACTGTTTCTCTATTGAACACTATTGGGTATTGCATAAAAACAGTTGTTCTTAAACATTCTTATTATTGCAAGGCAAGAATGAATCAATACAACAGAAATTTATAATTGTAAGCAATCGTAACAGAATATCTTTTAAGCTCTTCATCAGTGTTCTCTTTAAAAGATAAAAAAAGCAAAGAATGAAATCAACAGTAAAACACAATATACAATAATTAAATCAAAATGCAGATGTCTTCCATGCATAAAGTTAGAACTTTTAATCCCCATATGAAACAATTCCATATAGAGTAAAATCATTTTATCTGACCACAATATGTTTAAATTCTTGCACTGTCAATGGCTATTCTTGAGAATACAATTTTACATCAGGGAAACTTTGTATGGATACTACTTTAAAATAGAGCACTGAACATTTCATGCCATAAACATGGTTGCTACTCAATTCTTTGGGGAAAAAATTCCCTATATGTACATCCTGTATAAAAGGAAATACATGAACAGCACTTATGTGCTGGTTACAATATTATTGTTGTGTCCGTGTTTTTGCACGGAAAGGGGGGTGCAGTAGCTTCTGAGGATAAAGACCCCTGAACACCCAGAGGGCAGAAGTCTGACTTTTAGCTCACACACACGACACAACCCTTTTTAGGGGGTGGTCGAATTCATTCATACACTCATTCATCCATCAGCAAGTCGGAATTTAGATCCAAATCAGAGACCGACTCATCCCTGATTCAGTACCCCCAGAGGTATCGTTTTGTTATGGGAACTTGGAGGACTTTGCAGTCTCGACATATTTAATGTGCCCCAACTGCCATTAGCCAACACGGCGGTCTTTGGCCAAGACGAGGACAGAACCCGCAACCTTTTGGTTACGAGATTGACGCTCTACCAACCAGGCTACCGCGGCCTGCTGGTTACAATGGAATAACAATATTCCATGCTTTTAATGAATCAAAAAGCAATGAAAGAAAGCAGTAATTTAACATTGCTTGAAATAATTGTATATTAAAAGAATGTTTTTATATTTAAATAAAGAAAAAGTAATTTCCCATTAGTTATGGTCCTAAGACAATATTTACATATTAAGGGGACAGAAATACTAATCACCTCTCATGCTTTTAATTTGTAAGTCACATAAAATTAAGAACTCAGATGAAATAACCTCTAACATTTTTATAATCATGATACAATTTAACGATTACTTTAAAAAAAAGTTATATATATTTTAATTTTAATTCAATTCCGACTTATTTTCTTATATCATTTACATATATCTTACATTATTTATTATTGGGTGTTTTGTCAGTAATCTCAGAACTTGGCGAAAAAATAGAAATTACTAGAAAAAAAATTAATTAATTAATACTTGAATAAAACATCAAGTGTCATCCACTACAAGTTCTAAAAAAAGGTATTTGAGCTTGAAGGATTGAAAATTTAGACTATGTATATGAATATATTATAAAGAGAAATGTTTATCCAGATATTATTTGGGAGCTCTGATAATCTGGCAACATTTACAAAAACAGGAGGAATTAAATTCAAATATTTGAATATTTTTCTGGTATACATTCTAGGTTGATATAGGTTGCAAAGTGAGTAAATTTTTTGAAGAATAAAAAGTATTTTATTAATAAATGAATATATATATATATATATATATATAACTTAAAAGTTGGGAAGTAGTTAAAAGATATTAAAAAAGACTTTCATTTTAAAGTTCATTTTATTCCATCTCTGGAAAAAGTCAGGTGTATTTACAAGCAGCATGGCCAAGCAGAAGTGGCAAAAAGAAAAAGAAAACTGGAAAAATTAATTTTTCCTCATTTTATATAGAATATTTTAACAGGAACAATATTGTTTATAGTGCTAATATATTATTAAGATTCTCATAGGGATTTCTGAACATGTGACTTTCATATGAAAGCAGGGGAAACACACGGATCTTTTTATAAAACTATTTGTTTAGGTCAGCAACTTTTATCAATCACTCTCGTCATGAGAATAACTGACTTGAGAACTTCACAAAACATTTCTTGAATTAATTAAGTAGATAATATGGAATCGGATCTGGAAAAAAAAGAATATTTTAGAATAACTTTGATAAGGGCTAAATTAGGATAAAACTTTAGAAATTAATTTTGATTTAATTTAAATGTAAAAATATCATCATCCACCCACACATATATAAAGGAAGAATGTGAACTAATAGTCGGAAATGAAAGAAGAGAAAAATATATAGAGTAAGAATGTTTTGTTTTTGTTTTTTTTGCCAACTTTTTATTTTTACAAATTTTCCAGTTTTTACAAATTTTCCATCAATTTAATCTGCCCCCCCCCCCTCCATTTCTGCAACAATTTTCTTTGCAATGCTCCTATGCATTTGCTGGACTCGTTTTCTTTCCTCTTAACTGTTTATTGATCTGCTGAAGTTTCATAATGCCACCTTGCATATGCTCATTCTCATACAGAAGCAAACCTTTTAAAATCAGAACATCTAAAACACCTTCATATAAGTTTATAATAACATACACAATTTTTAAACCTATTAAAGAATCTCCTATCAGATTTTTCAACAAGCATATCCTTGTTTAAAATGAATAAATGGAGTTTCAATGAAGCATGTCTACCAGAACAGGCTCTACATTTGTCTGCGTAAGGTCACTTTAATTATTACTACCCTGTATAACTTTGAGGAACGAAAATATAATTAATTTTCAAAAACTACATTTAACAGTGTATTCTGAATCTCAAATTTCAAGAACAAATATTTTTAAGTTATGAAAAAGAATATAATGTATTTGGTGTCACTGTTATTTGATGTTAATTATACTCTATTACTTATTTAATGACTATAATGCTTTTAAAATTTACTTAACTTTCAAATAAAAAAATAAAAATTATTTTGCATCACAAAAGAAGATTGACTTTTGCGATGCTAAATAATTTTTTTTAAGGTTTCAAGATTAAGGTTAAGACTACATAACACAACATTTCATCAATATATGATTATTGAATAAAATATGTGTATCCTACATGAGTTAAAAGAACAATGTTTCCAAGCAAAAGAACCAATGATGTTGCTAATACATATTTTTAATACATCTAAACAAGTTAGATTTTTAAAAGGCTGCACAAATAATAATTCTGACTCTTTATCACTATCATGTTATAAATTAGTCAAATGTATAAGTTATTAAAGAATCAGTAAAAAGATAATAACCTAATATTAATTAGAATTTAATTTATTTCAAATTTATATAAATGTAACTACAAATATACTATTGAGATTTAAAGCAAGATTTCATACCAATATATCAAACCACATTGTGATTAGAGGGAAAAAAATGTAGTATAGACTATAGCTAAAATATATAATTAATTTCAAAGTGCAAATAGTATCCCATATTAAACAGCTTTAAGTTTACATTTTAGGAAGCATTATGAAAGGAAGAAATCAAATGTATCCCTGTGTTATTGAATTTACTGAATATGAAGCAATATTTTATATTTCTTTTATACTTCAGTGCCAAATTAATATAACACTTATCGTATTTACTATAAATAAAACTTTAAATTAAATATGACAACAAAAATTTATGTTACCAAAGTCAATTTTCTGGGTAAATCTTTTTCAGGAAAAATTAGTCTCACAGCTGCTTCACTAACGTTACTAAATTCCTGAAAAGGAAAGATATCAAAGTAGTAGAAAAGTATTAGAAATTGTAAATGAATATTTTAAATTAATTTTTAATGAACAAAATTTTAAATTTTTAATGAACAAATAAAAATTAGTCTTGTGAGGGAGAAAAGAAAAACAAAAATCTATTGTAATAGATTTATATGGAAATGTTCAATTTTAAACTGATTTTTCATATGTTTCATCACATTTTGAATTCAAATAGTAAAAATGTATATAATTTTAGAGGCTAAAATATTTCTAGATCATTTATTAATGAAAATTTAACTATTTAAATAATTGTGATGAAATCTTCATAAAACTTTCCTTACTCTTCAGTATTAGTGAGCAAAATATGAACTTTGAATAATATAATGAAAATGCTGTTAAAATTACCTTCATTATAAAAGTTATTAAAAGGAGTGATTAACTAAATTCGTGATTAATCAAATTATGTAAATGTAATCTGCATAAATGTAAGAATATATTTAATATTAACTATTAGTAAAATAATTACATTCACATTATAAAAGCAGTTTGTTTGGGGTTTCCTCTCCCTCTAAATACATATACAACTTTTAATGAAAAAAAATTATAATACGTTAACTATTTTATCTGCAATTTTATTCACAACTCATAAATAAACTGGTTTTAAATAATATATAACATTTTTATTAAATATTAAAATAAAATTTCAATACTAAAGGTTAAAATGATTTTTTTTATCCGTGGAACTATAATTAATAAAAAAATAACCATTACTATTAATTTTTATGAAACCTTCATAGTACACGCATATTTGAAACCAAATAAATTTTTGTTTTTCTAAATCAAGCAATTAACATAAAGTTGTTTATTATTTATATAACTGTAAAAATGATATTTTAAAGGAAAATCATGTTTATCAAGGTTTGCATATAATTGTTATAAGCATAATTTTGTACTTCTTAATTCTCATTTTGCTTGTTAACATTTTAAAAGGAAACAGATGTTTAAAAAAAGTAATGCAATCCAGGAAAGAATATTTCATTCTATTAAAAAAAATCAATCCATGAACAGCTCTTTCATTTAAGAACTGATTGCAAAATTAAAGAAAAAAAAGAAATGATAAAATTAAAAGAAATATAAAATGATCACAGAGAAAAGAATGTGAATATCCATGTATAATTCTAAACAATTCGAAATTGTAAAGTTGTCCAGCAGAAAATAAATAAAAAGATGACATTAAAAAATACGTAACACAAAGTACAATATCATAAGATATAACAAGAAAAATTAAAATCAAAGAACAAATTTATCATGAAACAGGAAAACTGCAAACTGGTACATCAATACATATATATAAATATATATATCTTTATAAATGAAGTAAATTTTTTTATGCCTCATAACTGGCCTTTTTTTTTTTTTTTTTTTTCCTTATTTATAATTTATTTCATGACTACTTATTCTAATAGTGTGAGATTCTTTTCACACCACTTCAATATCATGATTCATTTTAAATCATTATTTGTTTCATTCACATAAAACTGGAGGTTCAAGATATTTATATTTTAAAAATTGCTAATATAAAACATCTTATTCTCCTTCTTACACAACTTAGCTTCATACATAAAAGAAATACAAAAACAATAATGAAAATTCTACATCCCTGATCAATTTTTAAAACGTACTGCAAATTGACCTCACTGATATTTAATAAATTTTCATTTTAATTAAAATATTTATATCTTCATTAAAGAATCAGAAAACAATTTAATATTCAATAAATAATAGCCTTCCAACAATTTTTTTAATTATGTGTAAAATTTTTTTAGTTATGTATTTTATTCATGTCTAATTGATTTTGTCAATAAATCCCATTTCATTTAAAAATTTCAAAATATTACTCTGCTAGTAATCAATCATATTTCAGAAACCTAATAACAGTATAACAGAATTTTCCATATCCTATATTATAAAAATAACATTCTTTTAAACTTAAATAAACAACTTGCAGAAATAAAACTTAAAAAGAAAACAGTTCTCTTCATTGCAAATACTTACTCAACTTGAACTTACGCTCTGTTTGCAGCTGTAGTGTGCAACACTTCGTAGAAGCCTTTGTACTGTACAAGCAATAAAGTGATTTTAGCTACAATAAACAGTTATTTGTGTGCGATTGGTAAACACTTTTTAACATCACAGACTTTTTGTATCATAAAAAAACAAGAGGCTTCTTTAACAAATAATAAAGAATATTCAGAATCCAACAAAATCTTTCTCTAAACTGTTAATAAAAATATATTCAAGTTATTAATTCTAATTCACTAATAAATTTCATATTTATGTAATCATAAAAAAACCCAAGCATTTTAAAGCAAACGAAAAAAACTCAGCAATCTGTAATCAAACTAATATGAATTTAAATCGTATTTTAGTGTAGTTATTTGACCTGAAACTTTAAAAAGAAAAATGAGAAGTAAAAACATTATCATGAAGAAGGTTTACACTTTTTTATTGATTAATAATAATTTTTAACACATAGCTCATTTGAACACAAAAAGGAAATCAGATACTTATTAAATCACCAGATGAAAAAAAAAAAAAAAAGATATTGAAAAAGCATAAAAGACGATCCTATTTTTCCAAATGCTCATACATTTCTATCCTTACAAATAAAGGAGAATGCCTGAGCTGCCACTTTACAAGTTACACCAATTGGCCTAGACCAATCAAATTTGGCACATTCATAATTTGAAGGATAGTTGTGTATCATATTATTAAAAAACTTTTATAATAATATGATATACATCAAATCAATTTTTCAGAAATTTGTCTGATAAAAAATTAAGCAAAAATTTGCATTTCTTCATTCCTATATAAAAAAAAATTTACACCATTTCAAGATTTAAAAAATTATGTTTTCAAAAAATTTGTATCAATTTATTTGTAGAGTTCTAAACTCAAGGTTAAATTAACTTTAAAAAATATTTTATATTATTTCCATTATGAATAAATACAAATTATAGGCGTAATTAATTTTTCGTTCTGCTTCTTCTTGTTGAGCAAATTGAGCTCAGGGGATTCAGTTTATTTGTTCATGATGAATAGGTTTTCATTAAATAGATTTCTATTGCTGTATTTTCCTATTTTTAGTAAGATGCTGCAGAAATTACAGCAAAAGATTAGTCTGAGAAGTAAATGATGGTGGAAAACCTTTTTAAATTTGTACAATTTTAAACACTTTGATATTACCAACTCTCAGCTGGATGTTTTGTTTTATTATTATGGCTAGCTATTTTTTACAAAAATTATTGTATAATCCTATAATATATTATGTAAGTCACTAAATGCCTTTGATACTTCATTTGAAATTCAATGATAAATTAATCTTTGTTCAATGCTTACATTTTTTATAAATGTAAGAATGTTGGATTAACTGAGATTTAAACAGTTTCCTTTCAAAAGCAAAATTCAAAGTTAATTTATTAAAAAAATGTTGGGTGAATTTCAAGAACTGATTAAAACTTTTATAATAATATGAATTGTATGATTATTAAAATCTGAAAGTTCATTGCTGAGGAAACCATCATAATTAAGTTATCTACATAGGATTTCACAGAAATTTTATATTATGAATATTTCTAGCCATCAGCTGATTACCAAAAGCAATAGACATTAATAGAAAATTTACATGATTTTCAATGATATTGCTGCCATTTCCTCCCTCCCCCTTCTTTTCTAGTTCTCTGCTTCAAAAATCAGAAAAAAAAGGAAAATCTACTTAGATAATAAATTAAGATTAGGTCATTCTTTCCTATGTAACCAATCAGATCGATTTTAAAAAATAGGTGTTTTATTATTAAGTTTTTTTTATTACTATTATGACTGAATATGTTTAATTGTAATATTGAAGTTCAAGTCTGTTTTTTATTCTGGCAAATAATAAAGCCTGCATGTTTTCCCCTTCTCTTTTTTTAAATAATAATGTGCAAAATTTATCTCATATCATTGGTTTAATAAAGAAAACAAAATTTCTTTTTACTTTTAAGATGCTAGTAAAACTATATACTTCCTTTTTTGCATTTCCCAAATTCTAGGAGTGTTTTTAAGTTTTTAAAAAGATTAGAATGGGTACAATTAAAATATTTATCTGAGAAAAGAGGGCATAATTGTGGATTTCAAACCTTAAACTAAATAGTGTGTGAAAACAATATTTTTCAGTTTAAATCTTTAAGGCTAAAAGTTTTGAAAAATCAATATTATCTTTGAAGGAACCATCTATCTTAGCAACCAAATAAAATGCAGCATTTATTAAATTGCAGAACTGCTAAGGTAGTAACAAAAGAAATTGGTAGGAAGGATTTATAACTGAATTAAAAGATATTCAATATTAATTTAAGGATAAATAAATAAAAATAATAATATTTATGGCAACTGCAAACCATGTGAAGAACAAATAGTATTTATAAATAAAAATAAGACAGAAAGCAAGCCAATCACTATTAATATTCTTAAGATTAATAAGTATAAATAGTATATTAACCACATGCCAGTGATCAATTGCCAAAAATTGCACTCTCTTTAAAAGATGCTTTCTCAGGTAAAATTTGATTATATTCTCCAGTAATATGCAATTAATACTGACATCTAACAATGGCATTGGGTTCATACACAAGTACCAATTAATAATTTTAAATATGCAATCCAACAATCAGAAGGAAGTCACAATCATATATATATATACTTGAGAGGCACAATTAAACAAATATTACATCAGATAAAATTATTTTTTCAAATAAAGGAACAAAAACTAGAAACTTAAAAAAAGTTAAATATAATGCATCAGAAATCAGTGAAATCAGTATCAGCATAAAGCGGAAAATAAAAAAGTTCAGAATGGCATAATATCTAAAAATAAGGATTAAATTAAATAAAAATAAAATAAATATTCCTATGATAAAAGATATTTAAAATAAAAAAAGGATGACAATTATACACTGTCAGAAACATCATAACAATCAAAAATATAGAGCTATATCAAAAACATATATGTATTTTTAAAATCACAGATAGAACATATTGACAAAATGAATGCAGCATTTATAAAGTAATAAGTTTTTCAACAACAATCAAAGTGACAAAAAAGCACAAAGCAAGTTGTTGTTTTAAAAAAATTACACTAATAATAAACAAGTATAATGAATTTCATTGAAGAAAATAAATTTTTTCACTTAAATTACTTTTGTGAAGTAAACTTCCAAAATGGTGAAGATTAAAATCTTTAGGGATAAATAAAATTTTCGAAACTGTTTAACCTCACAAAACAAATCAGATACTTTATAAAAAGTTAAACGAAACAGACCATAACAATTTTTTATAAAAAGTTAAGATAAAAAAATTTTTTAATTAATATTTATCTTAAGACAGATTTTCAACATTAATTACTCAACATTAAAAAAATTATTCATAAAATAAATAAGTAACATGGTAAATAAGAAATTGTGAATAAACGTTCCAAAAGTACCTAAACAATCTCACAATAATCATTTGCATAAGCTATCGAGGAATTTATACAACGAGAGTGATTAAATTTATTGTACAATGTTACATTAATTCATTTATTCGTGATAATGTGTTATTCTAATCTAAAAATAAAAGAGGCAATCAAAATCCAATTATGTCGGGAACAAATTACACAAAATCAACCGTTTTAATAAAAACTCAGAAGTTTATCACACTGAGACATTTATCTAAATAATGGTCGGAAACTTACATGCAAAGCAAATTCTCGATTATGGTGATTTTCAGGATACCACATCAAAGATAAAACTTTATATCTAAACACAATATCATCCACTGTAGCAACTGTATAAAAATAAACAGCTCATTTATTAATCGGCATTTATATAAATCAAGAGTCAAAACAATGATTAAAATTTATCAATCTTACATGATGGCAATCCTAATATATCTAAAGCAATATCCTTAGAAAAAGGCATAACTAACCAACAACTAACTGTCAATTATTTTTCATTGTTAGTCATAAATTCAACTCCAAATTACTAAAAATTTCAGTTTTGACGCGTGTATGACAACTTGCTTCGAAAAATTGAATGAAAGAAACTTTTGAGTTTTGCAGCAGTTAACGGTTGCAGGGAAATACCCATCAAATGGCATCATTACACAATAATAATCTTATTTTAATTTTAAAAGTACAAAGCTACGAAACTCTGAGAAAAAATATTATAAGAGCATTTTTGAACAAATGAGATAAAAAATTTTCGATACAGAGGGAAAAAAATCAGAAATAAGTTAAAATTACGTCATCAACGTGAAAGGTTTTCGCACTATATCAAAAGCTAAAAAAGCATTGAGTAGTAAGTTATCTGGCAGTGCAAAAAGCGCACTTATAAAAAATTAAGAAATTAAGCAAATTTCACACCTCTTAAGTATATATATATATATATATATATATAATAAAAAAAAACAAAAGCAGGATGAAATAAAACTTATTTACGTAACAAACCAAAATTAAAATTATTTATGAAACGAAATGAAACTAAAATTTTTTCGGATTCGAGCAAAATAATAATAAAAAAAACTATCTTTGTATTTAGCGAGCGCTAGTGCAGCTACTACTAAAATACAGATGATTAAAAATACAGATACAGATGACTAAAATACAGATTTAAATAAATTAGCAAAAAAAGCGAAGTAAAAAAAGAATACAATAGAATCAAAATTACAACAACCAGAAAAAGAATCCGGCCTGGGGACTTTTTCAATGGTCACCCAAAGGCAAGGATTCAAAATAAGGGATTTTTTTCGGTGAGCAATCAGATACTGTCCAACGGTATTAAAACCTCTTGTCCCGAAAATCCCCTGACGCACACACACACATACATACGTGTGTGTGTGTGTGTGTGTGTGTGTGTGTGTGTGTGTGTGTGTGT
>JAPMOQ010023314.1:3248134-3307506 GCA_026543055.1 Argiope trifasciata | reverse complement strand
CGTGTGTGTGTGTGTGTGTGTGTGTGTGTGTGTGTGTGTGTGTGTGTGAATCTTTAAATTACATTATTCATCTCTTAGATCAGTGGTGGGGAAACTTTTTTTAAGACGGGCCATTTGTAATAACTAGACGATCGTAGCGGGCCAAAGAATAATGCTTAATCGTTAAAACATTTATGTGTTCTATAAACATATACATATATTATTACATACACTTATTATTTTAATAGTAAAAAAGCAAAAGGCAAGAAAATTATACGTACAAAATATAAAATGAATTTAGTGTAGTTCTTGATGTGAAGTATTATCACTTTATTTTCTGGTGTCTTTACTGGTTGATGGTGCATGAGAAAAATGAAATTGGGACTATTTTATCAAAATTTCATCATAGTCCGGTTCCATTTGCGAAGCAGAAATTCTTAAAACTGATGAAAGGTGCTCATCTGTAATTCTGCTTCTTAAAGAAGTTTTCCTAAGCTTCATTGTTGAAAAGATTTGTTCGCATATATAAGATGAGCCGAACATTGTCATTATCTTCATTGCACGAGTAATTAGATTTGGGAAATTATCTGGACTTAAATTTTTTATAAAATTCTAGCAATGGTACTGTATGAAAAGTTTGTTTCAGGAGAGTATTACAGTTCAGTTCTTTTAACTCAAGTTGAAATTTTGCATCAACTTCTTCGTAATTAACATTGAATGGGGTCGCAAAAATACTAAACTCTGGTTCCATTTTTCTAAAGTCCTGAAATCTCCTTTCAAATTCTGAAGATAGTTTTCTCAAATTAGTCTCGTATTTTTTAATCTTATTGTTTGATATAGTGAATTTTAAAAATTGTATTCTTGGAAAATGAGAAAAATCAGATTTAGAGATCTGATTAGCAAATAATAATAACTGTAATTTTGCTGTTCTTTCGGATAAATAGAACAATGAATCGAAAATGCGAGAGTGTCTGGAAGTTTCGAGCGAAGAGGAGTCAGCTGTTTGGGTCGGATGGATTTGTCCAGAATACTATTGTGTTTTGAATATCGCCGCAGGTAGTTTTTATGCGGGTCGTCACATTACGAAGTAAGAATGCGTTCAAACATTCTCACGATGGCACTCTTAAACGGGCCGGATTAAACCTTTCCGCGGGCCGGACTTGGCCCGCGGGCCGTAGTTTCCCCATCACTGTCTTAGATGATGTACGGATCAGTTTCAGTTTACTTCTTCGGTAAATATTCTAATCAGCTTCTGTCATCATTATGTAAGTAGCTTGGTGAAATTCTCTGTCTTGAGTTATATAAAAATAAACCGATTCTAAAACGATAGTAGAATTCCGGGTCATAATAAGAGTTGATTTCAAACAAAAAATGCAGAAACATTTCTCAGAAAATTTGTCTGCCTTTGAACTAAATTCGATTCATTAAGGAATGAAAATATACCTTGTGCATTTGCAGCTAATAGAGGTAATAATAACACAATATTTAGCTCATTGCGATGTACACATTCTAGGAAATTGTAACAGAGATTAATAACTAAAGACATTTCCACTTTAAAATTAGGCAAAGCTATTGTCGTTTAAAATGTGTAATCACACGCATCTGATTAAGAAAAAATAATGACCATATAAAAACAATGATGCCACAGAAAACTGAATTTTCATTTAAATGGCAATTAAAATTATGAATCATAAATAATTAAACTGACATAAATATGCAAAGGGGAAAAAAGACTGAAACTTCCATAAACTGAAAATGTCTGAGTAAAAATGAAACTCTTTAAAATGAAAACATATCTGAAATTTATAATTTTTCAGCCAGTAAAATCTTATATGATTTTCAGGATTATAATAACAATTTTTAACAAAAGATTGTAAATTATATATTTGAACAAATTATAATAAATAGATGAAAAACAAAATTTAATAACTACAAATATTTTCATTCTTAAAATAAATAAAACTGCATTTTTCTTAAATACTAATTACCTGTGGACGCCCACTTATATGCTGGCTAATATTCCAAGCTTAAAATTTCAATAAAATATTTTATGAAACAATATTTTATGAATTTAACATTTTTGGTCTTAATTTTTTCCTGCAAAATGTTTTCTTATATTTCAAATTTCAACAGGCATGTCATTTGTAGACATCTGTTCATTTATTAGCCAACTGCCCAATTTTCTCTGCATATCTTCTTACCTAAAATTTCCGCTTTAATATGAAACAGAAAATGATAAATTCAAAAAATTCATGAACTTGCTTGCTGAATCGAAAAATGGCTAAAAATATCCTGGATGATAAGCGAAACATTACAGTATTAGAGGTTTTTATTTGAAATACATAATGATTTTCGTATTTTATTTCCTTTTTCTGTGTACCAAAAAACAATGAGCTGATTGAAAAAGAGCTGATTGATTTGAAAGTTCATTATCATGTCTAAAAAACGTCACATTTTAAGAAAGCAAAGCTTAACATAAAGGTTTAATTATTAAGGGATGGTTAACATTGTTTATTAGTCACCTTTGGGGAACAGTTAGATCAAATATTAATAGTAGTTAAAAAATTCTGATTAAATATTTGTGTGTAACTTAATCTTAATGGCTTCTTCATCAAATTTTAACATAATATAATATTTTAAATACCTTTCACCTACTGTGCTTTGGATTTTCCTAATTTTCCATCAATAACCTTATATTTCCTTATGTAACAGGAAAAAAGAAAAGTGTTTTAAAAAGGGTGCACTTCTAAAAAAATAATTTAGAAAAAAACATTCACATTTTTTTAAATTCTGAACTTGAAATTTAAGTAAACAAAATTTCAAAGCATTCATTAAAAGCATGACCTATACAGAAACCTACTCAACATAGAAAAATAAACTGAATCTTTATACCTTAAATGCAAGAATGAAAAAAAAAAAAATGCCAATTTGAAATATAAATAGATAAAAAGTAAATAATTTTTAAGGTCATCAATAAAAGATATTACAGTAAACTTTGTTTAAAATATTTTATAATAAAAACAGAAGATAATAGAAAAAAATTGTACCTTAAAAATTATGTCGGATTTTAAAGTGATGTAAAAATAATTTTTGTATTATTATATTTTCTGAAATGATAACGGGAAAAATGTAGACATTTCATTTAATTTTTTAATTAATTAAAATTCTAACAAAGATTTCAAAATAATTGAGATGCACCCACCCATCAAGGTTTTATAGATCTAAGTCAAACATCAAGTCTGTAGAATACTTGAATCCTTCAAATTGATTATTAAGAATAATAGTTTCTTTGCTTTTAATATCTAAATTGCATACAAGATGATATCTTATTTACCCATTTTAAAAAAGCATCTTGATAAACTGTTTCGTACTTTAATTTATGCAGAAGTTAAACTCTGATGTTTTGCTTTGTTTTCACCATTAGGTTTTTTCTAATTTTCTCTGATCGGTAGCACAGATATGGTTGAATGGATTAGCTAACAAAATTATCTACCATATGATTGGAAGATAAGTAGAATATCTCTACAGTGAAATGTCTTTCACTTGATATAACAACTAGACACCAAAATAATTTAAATATTTTAAGACTTTTACATACAAATTTGATCCTTTTATTTTGTTAATAAAAAATTAAATTCTTCAAACATTATTTCTCTCTTACCACGATATTACAGAAGACTTACAAAATAAAAATAGACTTACAAAATTTAAAAATAATAACTCTAGTTTCCTAATTCTAATGGTACTCTAAGGATTACATACAGTATTCCTTTTTGAAAATGTACATCAAATTTTCTTTCAAAATTCATATGAGTTTTTGAGCCAACATTAATTTTGTGTTAAAAAAAACTCCGTCTGAATAAGCTAACTCAAAGTGGATCTTTATATTACTAATCTGTAATACTGTTTCTCCGTATTCAGTGTCATAATTGAGAAAAAAATATTCATAGAGTTTCTTAATCGATGGCAGGTCACTAACACTGACTTGGATACGACTTTGGTGACAAAAATGAAGATTGTAGAAAATATCAGAATTGTTGTATTATTAGGAAACGATACCTGAAGAATATTCTGGAAAATGTCATGCAACTTCGTGCGTTATTGGGTTGCTATATAAGACAAAGTTTTCACACGAAAGACGGACTTTCATTTTGTAGTGTTGATAGTATTATGAGTTACGTTGAATTTCCCATGTTCTATTATTATTTCGTTAATTGCTGTCTTCTATTTAAACATTTTCTACTCGCTTGTATAGTTAATGGCTAAAGGAGCAGTTTTTCTTATGTACCCCTTAGTTACGTTTTCATTATACATTCTACGATATTTCTAAAATATTCATGGGATAAAATGTCTTTACCCAGTAAACAGTTTGTTGGGCTTTTTTCAATGTACATCCGTCGACTGATTTCTATAACAATATATGCTAATCTGAATTTACAAATTTCTAAAAAATATTTATTAATTCAGCCCCTCCTTCCCCGAAATGGCTGACATTTTACCAAATATGATTCAAATCTATTTTATCATGTGCACATTTTTAAAAGTAATTCTAAATACTTTATGCCCTTTATTTAAAATTTTGAAGAGTTTTCCTTTTTTAAACAAAATATTTCATAAGATAACTTTTTTCGTTGATTTAATTCCAAGAAATAGTTCATTGATAACCATAATCTTTTAAATGTGAATAAAATGTCAGAAAGGAAAAGAATATGACAAGAGATTTGTGAGAAGCAAAGACCTATAATCATGTTAATGAATCAATCAATGGCATTTCGCGATTTTAAACAGTGACATTAAGACAATCGTTTCTGAATAAGTTGATCATTTTGCAGACATCTATAAATTAAGAGATTTTTTAAAAGAAAAAACAAAAGACAAAGACACTAGAAAGAAAGAAAGAGAGTAAATGAAAAACATATCAATTAATCACTTTTCATAGCTACAGAAAGATGATTATAAGAATTTGATTACAGTTTTCTTTTATAAAACTTATTTAAGGTATATGTTCACCTTTTATTATAATACATACCTAACATCCGTATATCCAGGAGATTTTGAAATAAACCCTGCTTCTCTTATGTATACACCACACCAAGGTATTTCTCTCAAAATGGGAGTGCAATGATGGGTTGTGCTCTGCCAGAATTTTTAAAAATATATTACATGCATGTTTACTAGATTAAAGTTGGATGGGTACGAAGTCCAACCCTTTAAATGTATCCCTTTACTTTCAAGTATATCAAATTATGGCATCGGGTATTATCATCTATGAAAATGAAACTATTTTTAATAACACTGTAAATAGTGCGTAAAAGATGAAGTATAATATACTGGCAATAATTTTATGCATTCAAAGTGCATTTTTAGAGATATTACCCATACCTTTTCAAACCCGTTCACCATCAAACCTACCAAAATCATAACACCGCCATTTCTGTAACGACCAGTTTCAGAACCATTGCTGAAATAATAGGCAGTTCCAGAATAATAACAAGTGTACTGATGACAGCAATTATATTGTGATTTCTTTTGCTTATAATCCACGAATAATGGCTCTCATTCGGAGCTCTCGTTAATTTTGGCTAGTTGATCAAAACTACAATATCTAAGAATTAATCAAAAAATATATAATCTTTTCTACAACCTTCCGATTATTCCAAATTCATAGGGAATCTTTTTATTTAGCTATCTTCTAGTTTTTGCGCAATATTTTGGAGGATAAAATAGTCCAAATGGGGTTCATCAATTTAATTCATATTATTTGCAGTATCAAAAGAAAAAAAAATTCATAAATCATATGCATAATCTAAGCGAAATAACTTTTTAAATTCATTTTTCACTTCATCTTTTATCTTCTTTTTCTTGCTTGTCACGAGATTTAAAATGGCTACATTTTCCTCATTAAATGAACAAAATCTATTCCCTGTAACTATCAATTACGTTAGTTCAATTCGATCTCTCACAATTGACTTTAGTATAAAGTAACTGCTTATTTTATCTTTGGCGCTTGATTTATGGCACCAATGCAGTTCCACATTTCCATGTATATCAAACAAGCAAATGATTGATATTAGAGTGATATAAAAAAAATAGGAATTACGTGAAAATATTCTTATTTTATTTATTATGATCGCACAGACTCAGATTTGTACGTAATGTTATTTTAAAATGTCGATGTTAATTAATTGTACAGTAATCTTCAAAAACTGGAGGATCGAAAATTGAATTATAGTCAAATGACAAAGACTGGCTGAGCATTTTTATGTCAGCTTTCATTCAGAGTTGCCAGTCACATTCTCTAGATAATTTATTTCTTTATATAAAGTGATCCACGCGGTTCTTCTAAATATTGATGCTGTTTGGTCTATGAATATTATTTGAAAGTTAAATAGTATATGTTCGTTTACATTAAAATTATTTAATTAGTGTCACTGAAATGAATATTAAAAAAAAACGCTAACCTTTGTTAAAACTAAACTAAACTAAAATATTAATTATGTTAATGTATCCTCACAAAATAAGCTTGGGAAACAATAATTTTTCAGTCAAGTTACACAAAATTTATGGTGATCAATGATTTGCTAATTTATTCTATTTGAAAAGAAGGTGCATAGTGGGCATCTTTTAATACATATTTTATAAAAAATTGGAGACAAAAGCAGTAATTAATATTTTCAAAAATCTTTAATAAGGTTAGATACATTCGGTATTTTTTATTTCTAAGAGCACTAATCAAATGCATATGAAACGTTCAAAATTACTTATTAGTAAATTATCTTATTAGAATTTATTTATTCCATTATTTTTAGTTTTTAGTTATTAAATTCTTTTTATTTAAATATAATGGTTGAAACATTTTCATTAACGAATGTATCTGCATCTATTCGAAATGTCACTGAATTAATTCTTAATATTTTTAGGAAGCTAAAATGAAATGGGAAAAAAAAAAACATTCTTTTTTCTAATAAAAGAAATAAAAAGATATTATAAAATACCAAAACGTAGCATACTGACGTAAAAACGGGAATGTATGACATTCGCTCCAAAATCGAATCAAAAACAACTTTATCAGGTAGTAATAAAAAAATTAAGTGTTTGAAAATTAATGCTTGAAGAACCAGCTGAAATTAAGTTGTTTTGCAGACAGAAACATTTTAAAACGTTCTATTTTTTTAAAAAAAGTATAGATACTATGTTTAAATGGAAACAATGAAACCGGTTAAAAAAGATACAATTCTGAACATTGTTAGAATTAATTTTGAAAGCTTCACATTTATCTTATCAACTGTCTCAGAAAACTGATGAAATGTCCTCACCTGGAATGTTTTTTCAAAACCTCAAAGATATGAGTGAAGAACCATTTTGTCTAACGTTGTAGAAAAAATAGAATCCTGCAATGCTCTGAAATCAAGAAGCTACTGTAAAGAAGATTCTAAAGTAAAGAAGATCATCGAGTGTTTTGGTCAAGAAATAAAACCAGTTTAGCTTAGCGATGCTCATCTGTTAATAAATATTAGCTTCGAAAGTTTTTGTTGCTTGTTAACTCAATGAACTTTTTCGAGGTTGAAATTTAGAAGATACAAATAATAGAGGAAAGTGAGTAAAAAGTACTTGAAGTAAAACTATGCAATAGATATTTTAACAGCATTCGCTTACTAATCAATATTTTTACAGTTGGTTTATGTGAAATGAAAAAAAAAAATTAAAAATAAATTCTGAAAAAAAAAATCTAAAATAAGACAATCTGTTAAAAAATTTGTAAGTTAATAAAAAAAAATTTTGAAAAAAAGGTTCAAGTAAGTCAATCTATTAAAAAAGAGGAAAATCTTAAGTTAATAAACAAATAAATAATGAAAAAAAATCTAAAGTAAGACAATCTGTTAAAAAAACAAAGAAAATCGTAAGTTAATAAACAAACAAATTCTGAAAAAAAAATCTTTAGTAAGATAATCTGCTTTAAAAAAAGGAAAATCGTAAGTTAATAAATAAGTAAATTCTGAAAAAAGAATCTCAAGTGTTAAAAAAAAAAGAAAAAAAGTAATAAATATTCTGAAAAATATTTTTTAAAAACATCTCTTATGTTCTCAACAAACTCTAGGCATGTAGCAAAAATTATGTGTTGAAGAAATTCGATCTGCTAATGAAAAAATTTTCCTGAGAACATAAATACTTTGTAAGAATAATGAAAAATATCGCAAATAAGTTGGACCTATGCAAAACATATGAACATTTGTAAATGTATATATTTCTCTTTATTATAAACTAACCGCCATTGGCGACCAGCTGGCTCGCCATGAGTAATGCGTTCTAAAATTTCCAATTAAATCATATATTTTTTAGCCAAAATTTAAGAAATAGTTTAAGTTAAAAGAGTCAGTTATTAGTAGTTAAAGAGTCGGTAACTTTATTCGGAAAAACTTTTTGAGTTTAATGCTCTAATAATTTATCAATTATGCTTCCAAAATATTAAAAATGTTTTTTTCTGCGATATTGCCAAAATGTCAAATATGTTTTTTAAAGAAAGCGAAAAAGGGAAAAAAATTATTGAATTAATGATGCAGATATTGCAAACGATTATAGAAATATGCCATTAAGTCGGGATTCCAATGCATATCCTGTCTAAATTCAATCAGGTTTACTGTAAATAAAGATAATTTATGGAATTAATGATATAAATATTGCAAACGATTTCTTAGAATCCTTTGCCTTGCATTTATTTTTATAGAAGATATCACATTTTATATTTATGTTATTTTATCCAGTCACGTGCTGAAAGTTGTATTTCTTTAGATTTGATTTACGATGGTAGTTGTTTTTTTCATTTGAACTTCCGGCATTGTTTTATTTTAGTTTATCCAGTCACGTGCTAAAAAAAACATGGTTAAAATATTTCTTTAAAAATTCGTTAAAAATAGAAGCTTGATTTATACATTAAAACACTGATACTATTAGAAAGGTAATTTTTTAATCTTTAAATTGATGTTAAAATCACGTTTGTCCGATAATAATTTCGGAAGTTATAGCGGAAAAACGTCGAAATTTCGCTTAAATTTTAATTAATTCAAATTCTAATTAAAAATTCAAAAAAAGGGCTCCGAGGTGCACATTCCCGACCTCCAAGGTATACATGTACCAAATTTGGTAGCTGTAGGTCCAACGGTCTGGCCTGTAGAGCGCCAACACACACACACACACACACGCACACACACACACACACACACACACACACACACACACACACACACACATTGAGCTTTATTATAAGTATAGATCAACCAAATTTTTATACCATCTTATTATGCTTTATTTTAGAACGTCTCAAAATAATCTATCTCCATACCATCCTCTTTAACTTTTGTTCCGACAAAAAAAAAAATATTTAACTGTCATCTGATGAGTTTTGAATTCAATACATATAATGAATTTGATACACATTAAGTATGCTGTCAAATCATTTGAACAAAAGATTTCGGACATAATTGTGTACTTATGTCTGCCATGTTTAATTTCTTAATTTACCCCATGAAAAGTTTTAAATCTCTTGTAGTGTATTCTTATTTAATTTCCAAGTCTTTATTTTTATTTAGGAAAAAAAAATGAATATAATGTTTACAGAGATACTTAGAAAAAAAATTTACTAATAAAAATTGCCATAACTGCAAGGTTACTAAACTACAGCAATTCATAAAATGCCTAGATAATTTTTGTCAAAATATAATATAAAAAATTAATATATCATATGCTTCCTAGGTCCACCAATTGATTAAAAGGTACAGTATAAAACATATTGCTGAATTATTTCAAATATTACTTGGTAAGGACGTTATTTTTAACATCCGGAGATCAAAATGCACTATTTGGCTAAGTTCGCCTTGAGCTCTGAATTTTTTATCAGAATCCCCTAACCCCCCAATGCCAACATATAAACTTCATTCAGGAGTGTCAAAATATGTGATTTATCTATATAATGTCTAGATCAGTGATTCCCAAAGTGGTCTATATCGACCCCTAGGGGTCTATGACAACCTGCAAGGGGTCTACGTCAGCGGAAAAAAAATTTGGGGGTCCATGAAATGAAAATGGGGATCTACGATAGTAAATCTCAACACATACACTGATAGTACCTATTTACTCACATCATACTATCTTATAATATCAAAACATTTACATTATTCATAAAAGTACCTATGAAGTAAAAAATTTTTTAAATATGTTTATAAAATTGTGTAAGCTGTAAGCTTATTTAAATAATTTTATTTTGCCCATTGATGACTGATGCCATGTTCGAATCTAAATATTGACTTTTAACTTATGTTTGTTTATTTTATGTTTATTTCATGTTACATAGATTTTACATAACAGATACGAAATTTTATTTTGAGTAGTATGAATTTAAATTCAATTAATAAATGTATAAATTAACATGTGTTTTTACTTTAAGTTTTTAACAGTAAACTTCACTACAGTTAAAAATTTACAGGAAATCAATATCAGGTAAGTAGGGGGTCTATTCAATACGGAAAAACATGGCAAGGGGTCTACGACACAAAAAAGTTTGGGAAACTCTGGTCTAGATCATAAGTTTTCATACTTTGCTTAAATCTCAATTCTCATTCTATAGAAAGCCTTTTTTATATAATATAATCAAATAATTATCATATTTCATTCTATGGTAAAAAATATCTCTTAAGAATGTTGGCATTTTATGCATTATCGGTAGCATATACGCTGTTTTAATTATTGTTATGTAAGCAATTATAACATACATCAGAATTTCATAACTCAAACTAATTTTTGTAAATTTAGATTTTTGTCACTTATCTTTGTTGACTGTTGTTGTCCAGGCGCTTTTCATTAAACAACTCCAGGTGGATTTGTTTAATTCGTTGGCAAAAGTGTTTTTTTATTCGATGATTGTAGTTGGTATTGAGATGTAAACATCGGAATTGGATTGGAGAATGTTGGCATTTTATTCCTTATTGGTAACATATGAGCAGTTTTAATTATTGTTATATAAGCAATTATAACATACATCAGAATTTCATAACTAATTTTTGTAAATTTAGCTTTGTGTCACTTATTTTAGATTTTGTCATTTATTTTAGATTTTGTCACTTATCTTTGTTGACTGTTATTATCCAAGCGCTTTTCATTAAACAACTCCCGGTGGATTTATTTAATTCGTTGGATATAGCGGTTTTCGATTCGGTGATTGTAGTTGGTATTGATCTGTAAACATTTTTCTTCATATGCTCCTTTCAAAACTAATTACATCATGGGTTCAGAAAAGATTAAAAAATTATATGAGAATTCAATGTAGCATTCTCATTGTTTATTTTTTGTTCTTCGCAATTTCATTAAAGTAGGCCCATAACGTCGACAAACCAAAATAGGTAGGCTTTACCCAGGGGTTTATGTTCAAGCGAACATCACATATATGGCATTCGTGTGACATGCAATCAATTGTTTAGTTTTAGTTTAGTTATATTAACGTCCCGTTTAAAGCAACACGAGGGCTATTTTGGTAATTTTGAACCATGGTCAGATGACGAGGACGACACCTGAACTGGCACCCCCCTCTCCACACCACGTCACACCAGCGGGAGGACATTTGACCTGACAGATTTAACGTGCAACAGACCCCCTCACATGACGGTTCTTCGGTGGAATCGAGTCTCGAACCTGAAACCCTCCGGTTCCGAAGCCGAGGCTTTACTACCAGGCCTCCGCGGCCCATGCAATCAATTGACATGTTGATAAACTATCCTACTCAACTAATACTTGATATGTTCATATGATTTTCATTTGCCAAGGTAGGATTATCAGTTACAGAATGGCTAAAAAAATGTTAATTTTTGTGGAAGTTCGTGAAAAAAATCTAATTTTGGCAATAAATGAATTCGTATAAAAAATTGAAAAAAATTGTATAAATTGATTAAAATAATGAAACTTCCAAAAAGTAAACACATTTTTTTTTGTAAATTTTATTGCACAGATAGATCATAAAATAAGTTTCCTTCTTAAGAAACATTTGTGGTTAAAATAATACTTGGAATGATACTAAATTTTACAAACAGACTGTGGAAGTGAATTCCAATAAAAAAAATTAAGTTACAAAAATCACCAGATTTGAGCTCAGTAAGAAGCAAGTTTAGTTATTTTAACGTCGCGTTATGAAGTAACACTAGGCTTATTTTGGGACAGACCTCGTAATTTTGAACCAAGGTCAGATGACGACCTGGTCGACACCTGACCTGGCACCCTCCTCTCCACACCACACCAGCGGGAGGACGTTTGGCCTGACAGATTTAAAGTACAAGAGACCCCTCACGCGACGGTTCTTCGGCGGAATCGAGTCTCGAACCTGCAATCCTCCGGTTCCGAAGCCGAGACCTTACCACCAGGCCACCACGGCCCTCAGTAAGAAGGCTCCATAATGTAAATTTGTTTTAGCTGTACATGTTTCCAAATATAAATAATTTAACAGCAACCTGTATTCCTTAATTGGAGTTATGGAACTTCAATTTCTTTATAGTTTATTCAATATTTATCCAAATTAGAAAGATTTTTGATGACGTTCTTATAAATAAGAGAAAGATCTCGACTTTTTAAGCTCTCGTGCAGATTTTGCTTCGATTTGAAATTTTGATTATTTAAAGGCTTATTTAAATTTATTCAATGTATATATGTTTTTTTGTGATGTATATACAATTGGATGACTGAAAATATCAATGTCAGGCATACCAATGTAAATTTAATTTGATTTAAAATACAAATCTACACATGTTGATTTCCAAAAAATATGTATTAATTTGCAAGATTTTACAATATACAAATAAGCAAGTTTGAGAACGCGTGCTCCAGCCGCAATTGGCAGGAGGCGTAAAGAATTCCTTCTATGTAAATAAAAATTAAATTTTTAATAAACTCTTATGCCCAGGACTTACAAAAATTAAAACTATTTCAGTTAAGTGAAAGAAATTAAATGTTCTCCAAATCAGTAGGCTTTCTTAATCGGAACAAGAGCTTATTAATAATCTGTGGTTATTAGCTTATGGATAGAACGGAATAGAATGCCGTCCCATAAACCTGTAACCATGACTCTTCTGGTCATTGAAAGGTTTGGTGGCAAATTACGGGAATTTTATTTAAGTACTAAAATGTTTAAGGTAGAAAAAGTCAAAAATAGCTATTTTTTGTGATGTATTTACATAATTTACAAGCATATGAGAAATGATATCGAGATACATTGACAAAGATTTACAACTTAGAACTTTTGAAAGATTAGACCGATTTACATAAATCATTGACTTAGAAATGTTATTTGAAATAATAACATGCTGAGAGATAAAATGTATACAAAAATACATATATTCTGTGTTCATTTATTTTTATGAAACAGTAGATGAGGATTCAGTTAAAAAATCAGACGGAAAATAATTTGGTTAACATGAGTAAAGAGAACCCCTGTTTGAGTGAAATGTATCACAGGAGACTGAGGCTCTTATTTTTTCCTTAGTTTTTCTAAATAGACACTGGATGTTCAGAGTTGGGGAGGCAAGAATAGGTCTCTATTTTCACTTATAAATTTGTTTATCTTGTGGATTTTATGCCTGGACTGGCGACTCTTTTCAGCCATTCCTCCTCAAGGCTTGGTCATATTTTTTTTATATGCTACAAGACTGTGACGATGTCACATTTTAATGGCCTTCTCTCCTTGTTTTTCTATATGTTCCAGCCAGTTTAATTTGCCATTAATGTGGATTCCAAGATATTTAAAAGATTTATCTCTCTTCATTATGTATCCGTTCCATGCGATTTGATTATGTTATTTGGTTAATATGTTACCATGTTATTTGAAATAATAACATGCTGAGAGATAAAATGTTTACAAAAATACATACAGTGTCTCACAAAAGTGATGGGACACTTGTGCTTTACAAAAGGAAAATGTAATAAAATAAATAAATAAACATGTACAAAAAAATTTGGGGTGTGTTTTATATTTAAAGTTAGTAACGATTATTACATTATATACATTTTGTCAAAATATTAAAATAAATTTAATAAATTATACAGTTATTTAAAAAGGAGCAAAAAAATGGCTCACATAAGTGATGGGACACTTACTTTTCCATCAAATATTTATCCAAAAATTTTACTTTTTAAAAGGTTTTAATATTTTTTTGGATTTCCTTTTACTTTTAAAACGTGATTTAATCTTTTTGGGATGGATTTGACTAATTTTTCTGTGATTTCTGGAGTGATTTTACCCCATTCTTCTTGAAGCACCGATTTTAATTGTTGTTTTGAAGAAATGGTGTGTTTGTGAATTCTTGATTCCAATTCTTGCCAAATATTCTCTATGGGATTAAAGTCAGGAGATTGTGGTGGTGTTTCTATTATTTCTGGACAGTTATACAGCAGCCAGAGTCTAACGTTCAAAGCAGTGTGCTTGGGATCATTATCCTGGTAGAATTTAAAATCGTTATGAAGGTTCAATTTTCGTGCTGAAGATTTCAAATTTCGCTTTAAAATGTCGATATACTTGTACTGATCAATTATACTGTCAATAAAAACTAGATTACAGACTCCAGTGGACGACATACACCCTCATATCATAACTCCTCCTCCACCATGTTTTACTGTTGGCACCAAGTTCTCTTTACGAAATTCTTCCCTGGGTTTTCTCCACACCAAGATTCCACCGTCAGAACCAAATATATTAAATTTACTCTCATTAGCTAATATAACTTTATTCCAGAAATCAGAATTCTTATTTATGAAGGATTTTGCGAATGCCAGTCTGAGTTTTCTATTCTTTTCACTTACGAAGAATTTTTTCCTGGTTTCTCTACCGTGATATCCAGCAGATCGAATTACTCTTCTAATAGTCTCAGGATTAACAATTACTCCATATAATGCTTGTAAATCAGCAAAAACTTTAGGAGCACTCGGTCTTGGATTTTTTTTAATAATTCGAACGATAATTCGCTTTAATCCATTAGATAGCTTTGATGGTCGGCCAGGTCTTCTTTTTTCCTGAATCATATGATTCTTTTTATATCGTTTAATGATGTTGAAAACTGTTGAATGACTCAAATTAACTGTTTCAGCAGTTTCTCTAATAGATTTTCCACGTTCAATATACAAATTAATAATTAATTTTCGAATTTCAGCCGAAGTTTCTTTTTGTTTAGCATTCATGGCTGCACAGAGCTGAAAAACACAAAAATTCCAAAGAAATCTGGAGAAAAATACTGCAGACGATTTTATAAATTATTGCCGATTGCTTTTGAGTAAAAATAAACCCCCCAAAAATATTTTTATTGCTTATTTCAGAAGATTTTTTGTTGCATATCTAATGGTGTCCCATCACTTATGTGAGCGAATTCTTGCTCCGTTCTAAACAATTATATTTTTATTAAATTAATATTTTAATATTTTGACAAAATGTATGTTATGTAATAATTGTTACAAAATTTAAGTATGAAATACACCCACAAAAATTTTTTACATGTTTATTTATTTATTTTATTACATTTTCCTTTTGTAAAGCATAAGTGTCCCATCACTTTTGTGAGACACTGTATATTCTGTGTTCACTTATTTTTATGACTTAGTAGATGAGGACGCAGTTAAAAAATCAGATGGAAAATAATTTGAAGAGAACTCCTGTTTGAGTAAAATATATCACGGTAGACTGCCGTTCTTGCTTTTCCTTTAGTTTTTCTTTATAGATACTGGATGTTGAGAGTTGGGGAGGCAAGAATAGGTCTCTATTTGAATAGGTTCAAATTTTTTTATCTTGGTGGTTTTATGCCTAGAAAGTAAGTTGCTGGCGACTCTTTTCTGCCATTCCTGTTTAAGGCTTGGTGATGTTTTTTTATATGCCACGAGACTGAGAGGATGTCGTATTTTAACGGCCTCCTTGTTTTTCTATATGTTCCAGCCAGTTTAATTCGCCATTAACGTGGATACCTAGATATTTAAAAGATTTGTCTCTCTTAATCATGTATCCGTTCTATGCGATTCTAAGGCAGCTCGTCATTTTGCTAAATAAAATATGGATTGTTTTTCCGTGGAGATAAAAAGTTGATAATTTGAACATATGAGTCAAATTAGGCTACTGAAAAATTGAGTATCTCTTTCAAAGCTATTTTTTGTGTTCGCTGCGATAACCAGTAGCTGATGATTATTTTATGTGCTATAAAAATTTGTTATAAAATTCATTTTAAATAACTTCGCTTCTTACTTGCTCGTATACATAGTAAAATAATCGTCAAAAAATTTGAACTTGCGACTTTGATGAGCCAACACGTTTTAGAAAAAACCCATCTATCCGTCTGCGAAAAAAAAAAGGTAGCTCAAAAATGATTTGAGATCGAAGTTGAAATTTAGCATACACAGACTTTATATGAAATTTGATTTCTATTAAATTGCGAGTAAAATCTGTTAGATGAACTTTGTCTTTTTGAATATGTAACCATGATAATTTCAAAACGAAGATAACTAGATTAATAAAATTAAGTACATAGATTTCACATCTGTGATGTACACGTCGGTCAAAGTTTGAGTCGAATCCATCTACTGGTTGACTGTCGATCTGTACTTTCAGGAGCATGCAAGAATGATAATTCAAAAAAGCAACGTCTTAAATGCAGCAAGTTTGATGTGGAATTTTATGACTACTAGCGCTATTTTGTAACTTTTTTTTAATCAGTTGGAAAGGATGTAAAGAAGAACTAATTCGATTTGCAGATCCTATTAACAGCATGACAGGGACTAATCGTCAAAGATCTAGCGAAGGATAGATTTAATCAAAATGCTAAATTCTCTCCAAAAGTTAATATTTCGTAATTATTGTACGCCATTACCATATAAGACGTTCCATGGTATAACATATTTATTAATAATTATGTGAGAAACTTTTGGGGAAACCACCACCGCTTTTTTAGTTGTTTTTATGTAAAAAAAAACAAGTAGAGATTAGAGAATTCTAGATTTATGTGAAATGAGATAACTACTTTTCGATTCTGGAGAAGGAACAAACAGTAGAGGAGAAAATAACAAGAGATTGTATAAATTTCGAAATTTCTCAATAAAAGTATCATATGTGTTGCCGAAAAAAAAATTATTTTTCGAATATCCCGACAATAATATATGATCGGAAAATATGTTATCCAACATCGAAATATGAATATTAGGAAATATATTTGTGAGTGATATAACATAGGCATATATCTCTACATAAAATAGTTACATAGTTATTTATATATACAATATAAAGAACTGTTCCAGATTTTTATTTGGAGAGTTAACAGAATGCACCGAAAAAATTGTGACGTCAAACTAGATACAAATAAGCCCCTAAGATAACATGATTTATTTTCATTCATTGAAATTTCTAATAATCAGATCGTAAGTATTCTGAAAGACTCATTTTTTGGAATTTTGACTAATGCTTTCGAATACGAAAAGCCGAAAATAATTTTTATTAAAAATAAAAGGGCCTATCATGGAAATTATGAGTAGAAAAATTATACATTATGACCTAAAATGATGCAATAGCCAAACATCAATTGGACATTTTCATCATACGCTTACATTCATAAATTTAATTTCTTTATTTTTAAATAATGTGAAACAGTTGTTCTTGTATTTGTGACCATAGCATCATTGAATGCAAGCTGCGAAAGATATTTTAATGAATAAAAACTTTTTTAACAAACAATTTTTTAATTGACAATTTTTTTTTTATCTTAAAGCCTCAGAGTGTCAAAAAAAAAAGAGCAGTCAAATAAAATAATAGTTACAAAATATCAAGAAATTTAAATATCACTAACAGATGATTTTGATAATATTTTAATATTACGTTTAAATAATTGCCAAACGATATTCATTATATCTTCAATCATTATGAAAAATTAAACAATAAATTATGCTACTCTATTTCATTATAATACTTGCCTTAAAAATTATTCTTTTAGAAATAAAATCTGCATTAATGGGAATTTCAAACAACACTACATTGGCAAGTATTTCCTAAATTATTAACTGAGTCTTCCCGCTAATCAACAATTTATTTTAGCAAGGTAAAACGGTGAAGGTTTGATTCATATTTCAACGTATCAACTATCGAATAGTATATTATTACAAAATATCTAGGTATTAAATTTCACAAACAGAAGATTTAAATAATATTTCGAAATATTACGTTTAAATAATTGCCAAACGATATTAATATTTCCAGTCATTAGGAAAGACCAAACGATAAATTATTCTGGATTATTTCATCATTATATTTACATTAAAAATAATTTGTTAGTGAAATTAACACTGCATTTTCATGAATTATAAACAAAGCCAGTTAATTTTCATCGTGGAAGTCTTTTGACTCTTATCTAAGCCATTTTGTAATTGAGAGTGAGAAAATATTGGAATGAATGAAAGAGCGTCTTTGTATTTACTGACACTCTGACGTAAACTGACAGGGAAAAGTCAGCGATGGAAAACTTTCTTGGTAATGAAGCCTTCACGCAGATAACAATAAAAATAGTTTTGATCAAAGGAAATGATGAAAGTAGAGGTAGTTAATACTTTTAAAACAGTACAATTATAACTCCATTATCCTGAATATATGTAGACGTCTCAATTGTTCAAGGCTGAGTGTTTTCATATAATAAATTTTAAAAATCTTTAAAAAATTTGAAGGACATTTGAACTTTCAGTCCGTAACAACGGAGCATACTCATGTTTTACACTTCATTAGTTTATCATCATTTTACTTTTAAAATTTGATTTTAATAATGTTGTGGCTACATTATGCATACAAAAAGAAAGAATTCGGTACACTTAGTATGCTTGTATATACACGCAGTAACTAAAACATTGAAATGTATTATTTTAAAATATATTTAGATTTAAAATACTAATAATAAAATCAGAGATGGAAATGTATGGAAATAAATTGGCATCACGTCTTTGAATTGTAAAATGATAAAAGGTATGGATTTGTGTAATAATCTACATAATACTTAAGGAGAAAAGTTTAAATTTTGATCGATTATTAATTAATTAATTAAAACCCTTATTGAGTTCCTACGATCTAAGAAATAACAATGGGCCAAATTTTGAAGTTCTGTGTGTAATAATTTATTTTGTAAAGACTTCGAGCAATTTTTTTTTATCTTCATCAGCACTTTTATCTATACAATTTTTTTTCCATCGCCACTATTAATTTGACATGAAAATGAGTTTAGATATTTTTAATGACAGTCTATTAAGATTATTATGTTAAAATAATGTTGTAATTTCTGGGTAATTATAAAGCCTGTGGTTTTTAGAGCAGTTTATTTAGATTACTTAGGACATTAACTCAAAAACTATTTTAGTTACCAGTTTATTTACATTATTCAGAGCAGTAATTCTTAAATTTCTTTAGGTATTCGTACCTTCGAAAGTAAGTAAAATCCCTTTAATACAACTGACACGAAAATTAAATCGCTCCATTCTCAAGCGACTCATCAATTACAAAGCTCTAATAAAAATGGAGTTGATTCACTGACTATATTGTTACATGAGAAATGCGATTTCAGTAATTATATCTATCAAATAGAACGCTGTTTGATGCTGAGATGTGACTATTCTTTTCTACTTCTTTTCTCCTTTTATTGATATGCATTTTATTGACGATGGTCATTTGAAAAGCGTATCGAGAATGAACTGTACGTGCAATACATTACGTATCTTGAAAGTGGTAAAATTACTAATTACGACAAATTATTAGAAATTGTTTAGTCATATTGTGTGACCACTTTAATCAGGACTCAATAGCTATTTTCTAAGCTGATAGAGATAAGTTCATATTCACAAATACTCTAAATGATGTAAAAACGACATTACGACTTTTGAATCACTAATTTTATTGCTAAGGAAATTAAGAAATTAAGATTTTTAAATATTTCATTGATTTGATCAGATACCAAAAATAAAAGTTAGCTCTTTTGCGATAAAAACTCGTCGATTATGAAAGGATTTAACGTTAGAAATTGCTTAAAATAGCGGATATCGCTATTTTAGACAATTTTAATGACCGCTCGAAGAAAAATATGCCAATCAAATAACGGCATTTCTTTGTCTCAAAATGATGGAATCGAAAGCTATCAATTTTGGTCGCTTAAGTGGGAAATAATTTTTGTTTAAAATTTTAGTGAATTAAAAACATTTTGGCAAATAAAATGAATTAGACAGGAAAAAAGAAAGGGAATTTTGTTATTTTTTCAGAAATTCAATTATTGATTCAATCAACTAATGACAGAATGCTTTATTTCAAAACATATTTTTGAATGTAATTGTACATCTATCTCTAATAGTTTAAGATTATCTATTGAACCATAACTAAACTGAAACTTGTTTATTGAAAACGCACGCTTATTACATCTTTATAATTTTATCTTCAAGGGCTTCATTAAAAAGATATCAAATCTGTATGCCACAACATTTCATCTTTCCGAAATATTTTTAAATAGTTCTTATTTCTAATTTACGAAGCTTCAGTTTTAAATAATTCATCTTTTCTTAAGCTTAGTGTAGAAGGATGTGTGTATTTCCTCCAAGAAAATTTTATTTTTTATTTTCACACACACAAGTATAAACACACATGGACGACGATCACAGATATATAAGGAAATACATCATATATATATAGTACATTGAAATAGAGAAAAGTGGCACTAACAACGAGCGAACAAATACTTTTTGACTCTAACGGAGAGCGAGCGGGTGTTTGCCTGAACCAGTTTCACATCAACACCGGATTAAGTTGTTTACACAAAAAAAATCTCTTGAGCTCTCCCCTCACATTCCATACATACTTATGGGGTGGAGCATATTGCGCCATCTATGTTCAATATTGATATATACATATGAATATGTATATAAAGAATAAAATAATACAAATAAAATAATTAACTGAAAACAAAAATTAAAAATAATTAAATCACATAAATTCTTACTTTTGGCTTGTTTCCTACTCATTGTAATATGAAACATTCTGAGTATTTTAGTTCAATCTGTGTGAGTGTGTGTTTTTCATTCTTTCTGACAACAAGAAAAAAATTCTTAGATGAAAGAAAATTTCACACTTTGTCTTTCGGTCCATAAAAAACAAGAATATGTATACAGATATAGGCAATATATATTTAATGTAAACGAAACCAGATGTTATTAGAAACATTTAACTAATCAAAGTTCTGATTCTAATTTTTAAACACCGAGAGTTAGTATCCCCTGAATTTTCTCAGAAACTCTATAATAAAAGTATTATCTTGTTTAGTTCTGCATAAAATTAGGCAAAACAGTGAATGCTATCAGTGCTTAGATTTTTATCTCCAAAGCCTTGCACATAAGAGCTGAGTGTATGGTTCCAGTATCATAAAGAAAATAGAATATAAAGTGCTTTTTTTTCAACTGGTCGAAAGCAAAAACTGACATATGACTGAAATTGTAATCTCAAGCTCATATTATAAATTTCATAGATTTAAATCATTACTTTTTTGAGTATCGTGTTTACGCGATTGAAAAAAAAACATCAGTCCTATAGGCAAACTATCCTTTGATAAATGTGTCAATAATGGCTTAAAATTTGATAAAACACAATTTAAATGCCTTAATTGTTGATTCATTTGCCATTTAATTTAGTCGTTGCGTTTTTGAGTTACCGACGCTTGCGAAAATATAGAACTACAGATGACTAATGTCTTACGGACTCTCTTCAAAACTTGATATAAATATGCTCTTACGATGGATGTTAAGTCTATGTATCAATTTTTTTTCACTTGTCTCTTCACGTTTTGTATATATCATATTCACTTTAATTCGAAACGCCAAAATAGACAGCCAGACTTCATATGATAATAATTTTCATAATTTAAAATTTGGCAAATAAAAAAATGTACAAATTAAGCGCAGAAACCACATGTTAAGTTTCATCTGTCTGGAAATTTTGAGTTTTCATGAACGAACAGGCAAAGCGAAAATAACTCCAAAAATACGTTTTGGGAACACAAACATCAGAAATGTGGAGATTCATCAAAAATTCGAATTCAAATGTTTTGACGACGACAATATTTCCTTTTTGTATATTTTGCCTACAGAAAAATAAAAAGAATGGATGCTACTATAAAACAAAGAATTATAAACCACAGAATATCTAGGAAGGGCATGGAGTATCAAAATAAAAGATTCTTTCTACTTTGCTTCGGAATTATAAATAAAATTTGCATTTAATATACAGCTTCATTCATATACAGCATTCGTATATCTTATTAAGTAAAGTGGATTAAATAATGGAAATATTTAACTATTGTCAAATCTGTCATTCGAACAAAAACAATTTCTATAGCAATATTATTTTCTAGTCTATATCGCTGGTTTGTAATGATATAAAAAGTAATACAGGGTGGCCCAGAAGTCACTTTACATTTTGAAAATTAAATAACTTTTTTCTATTAATATGTTTCTTTTTCTCTTTTCAGAATTAAAAAATATAATCCCTGGAAATTTTTGGCATGGATAAGTTTACAACAGAACAACGAGTGAAGAATTGAATTTTACTTTGAAAATGGACGGTCAATTGTTGCAACGCAAAGATCGTATATGAGCCATTTTAATGTTCGACATCCCCCTAGTAGGCCTGCAATAAGGAACTTAGTGACGCGTTTTCAACAACATGGCTCTGTAAGTTTTGAAAATTAAATAACTTTTTCTTAAATGACTCTGTTGACTCTGTTGCAACAATTGACCGTCCATTTTCAAATTAAAATTCAATCGTTGTTCTGTTGTAAATTTATCCATGCCAAAAATTTCCAGGGATTATATTTTTTAATTCTGAAAAGAGAAAAAGAAATATATTAATAGAAAAAAAGTTATTTAATTTAAAAATGTAAAGTGACTTCTGGGCCACCCTGTATAAGATACATAATCTGGTTTTAGAGTACTAAGACACTGTATCGAAAATTCGTAAAATGAAATATAGATTTAAAATGTTGTCAAAATTTAATCTTAAAAAAATAGTAATCACATATATGAGATAAATATTCTTAAAAAATTAAATTTATTGAAAATCGTCTCCTAACAATGAAACATGTGATAAAAAGGGAAAAAATATGTCCTATTTAAAAAGCAAAGAATAAATTTATCAATTATCTATTTATTTTTTTTTTCTTACCTTGGTCAAGAGTTGATGAATTGATTTAAATATTTTTCAGATCAGTTTCAAAGCAGTTAGCAAAATTTTCACACTTCTGAAAATTTTACTAATATATTCTACAAAACACATTTTATATATAAATAGCACAATAAAATTGACTGTGAGTTCAGTATACAAATACAGCATCGTTTAAATTGCAAAAATTCTTATATTCCATTTGTTTCAAATATATTAGTAGGTACTTCGTATATTCTACATTCCAAAACTATCTTTGTTTTCTAATATTAGAGTATGGAACTTTTGGAAAACTTTTACGACCAATTTTTTTCCTTCTTCTTTTGTTTAGATTTCTTGGAAACTAGAGTATCCAAATCGGAAACTTCTTATTTCCGGTACGATATTCGATCAAAGGAAGTCCACAACATTTCTGGTGATATCAATGGGCAGTAAAAACTTTTTTTTTTCGTTTGTGCTTTGAAGAAATTATAAAAATAGAATGTTTTTATTTCCCTTTCTTTTAACTAAACAAAACTCTTAAATAAAATTCTTCTGTGTATGTACAAAAAAGAAATAGCTAAAATCTTTGAAATTTTTTTATATGAAGGTTTCTTTTTTCGTAATTAATTTGCTATTGAATGCTTAAAAATTTAAAACTTAATTTAGAAATAAAGCTACTTTTAATTTGAAACCATTAAATCCTTTGACTAGATGGAATTGGCCATTTTTCGTTGTTTTAGAATGTTCCTTTGACAACAAGATTACATAGGTTTCAGTTTCTGTTACAAAATTATAACTTGTTAATCAATTAATTTTTTAGAAAGATTTTCAAAATCATTTTGTTCTATGAAGCAATTTAGGAAAGTTAATTGGGTGATTACTACATCCTTGAATTGCTTTTACTAAATAATTCCAATCACAACTAGTAATTTGCAAAAAATTAATGAAGTGATTACTACATCCTTGCATTGCTTTTACTAAATCATTCTAATTACAACTAATAATTTGTGAAATTTAATTAAGTGATTACTACATCCTCGCATCGCTTTTATCGAATACATTCTAACTACAACTTCCATTTTTTTAAACTCAATAACTGCATCGTTCACTTTGTTTTGTTGTGACTTATGGCACTTTACAAGTCCGCTGCAGTTATCTATCGGCGATTTAAATCTAATGAACATATCTTGTTTTTACAGCAACGCCAACTGGGGCCAAGAGTATGACTTAGCTACTTCTCGCGTCACATTCGCTTGCACAACCCCGTTTTACATGGAGGAAGGGCATATTCACACACTTTACAGATAGAACACAGAAGAATAACCATGCCCTAACCCAGGCTAAAACCCGGGGCACACAGATCACCTATGCCAGGATGACGGTTTCTTTTTCGCATGTACTGTATTGATAAGTATACCATAAATGACAATTAATTCGATGTCTTGATTATGAATTAATCTCCTCTCTTTAAACCAAAAAGGTTTTTAAAAAATAATTATAGTTTTGTCTTTCTCATGGTGAAAACCATAACTAAATAAAGGATGATCTTTAACTTTTACACCAAAATGGTTTATTCTTTTTAAATATTTGATGAAATATCCAAACAAGAGACCTGTCTGTGTATCTGCCATGTATATATGAGCTAAATAACTCAAAAATGGAGTAAAATAATTAGATGAATAAGATTATTTTGTAATCTGGTTGCAAAATTTGTAGACATGCATAAAATTTCGTGAAAAAAAATATTATATATATATATATATATATATATATATATATATAACCAAATTACTAAACCAGTTTGTTTTATTAATGGACACATTTCTTATAGTACAAAAATTAATCAAACGAATGAATAAAAATATTCTAGTGAAAAAAAAAACCGAATTGTTGTTAAAGAAATTAATTATACTCACGTTTTAATTAAATAATATTAAAGAGAGCTTTTAAATGAAGTTTTCATAAATATAAAAGTGTAGCCTCATTCAGGAGACAGAAAAGAAAAGTTAAGAAGCGGAAGAAAAGGAAAATAAATTAACTCTACAAGGATTAACACACGTGTGCTTCCGAAGATAAATGTGACCTTAATAGAATAGGGATCAAAATATCGAAACATTAAAACCATTCAAAAAGTAGAACGATAGAAGAAAGAAGTTTCAGGATGCTATCAAAAAATTTAGGAAGGAAAGAAAAATTTAAGAAGAGCACGTATAACTTGTTTTTCTAGAAAATATCTCTGTTATCCGGTCCTGATAGATAAAAAAAATAGTGCCATTTTTTTAAAATATCGAAGCTAATAAGATATTTAATTAACCAGAAATTACAAAAATGATATTATTTTTCCGTAGAAGTTTCGGAAAAAATTAACTCACAAGAAATATTTTTATAAATTCTTCCAATTCAAAATTTTACTTTTTTAATGATACTTACTTCATTTCTGTGTCGATTTTCCTTCAATCTTTGATAATTTCGTAAGAAAAGATGCAAACGATTATGAAATAACGATGTATATAGAAACTCCGTTGCTAGGCAACAGTGGAATACTCTACGTTTGCTTTTTGTCGCTTCTGTTTCATTAAAAATATATTTGGAGATATTTTTTATTTAATTTAAAAAGGATTCTAAGGTTTATTTTATAATATTAAATTCCCTTGTCATATTCGTTTTCGGCGTAATGAATAAATAATATTATGACTGAAAATTTTGTGTCATGAAGAATTTAGAGTAACAATGTACAATTTAGTTAGCAATGGCTAAAAGAAAATTTCTGTTCATCTCTGAAACAACTTAGATGATGACACATGTTTTTTTTTTTTTTTTTTGCTATATACATTTAATGAGCAAAAAAAAAATATTTTTATTGCTGAAAACGAAAAAGTAATTGTAATTGGTAAACAGAGGACTGTATGTCAGCTAGTTAAATTTAAATTATGGCTAAATTATTGTTAATTCGTTATGACATCTATTATGTTGGTAATAAATTTTGTTGAGTGCATTCGAATATTTTCTACTAGTTTATTGCATTCATATTTATAATGATGGAATTTTGCAATCATTTTTATTCTCATTACATGATGAATTAAAGTCTTGCAGATTTATGCAGAATTTCTTTTAATAAAAAATGAGTGTGAGAGTGGTAGGAGTGGTCTCTCTACAGACCAACCCATTTAGCTTAGGGCTACCTAACTAGATATAATTTTGGGGTTAAAAAAATAGAACAATTGTTTGGAATTTTAATTAAATTTAATCAATTAAAAGTCAAACGATATTTTATGGTTTATTTCGGAATAGAATAAAAAAAATTAGCACAAAAATAATTTTTATATCATTTTAAAATTCTAAATTTGTTTTTCAATGATAAAAATCTGATTATCTTTAAATCTTTTATTTAGATTCCATAAAAATTTAAAGTATATTTTGTAATACTGTTACGTATAACACTCCATTGTAATTGTTTTTTCTATTGTTGATAATCAAGTTATGAAGATTCGTTTTATTTATTTCATCTTGAAAGGCTTTTGTTTAAACCATACTTTTAGCAAAATAAAAAATTATTTATTCTGATAATAAACTAACGTATTATGACTAATGGTTTATATTAAACTTCAGTATTTGTATACTAACCGCAAGCCATTGGCAAATTCTGATCTAACACACCAATGGCCAATTTATTAAATAGAACTGGCATGGCATTTTTGATAAAGTTGTTTGGCGATTAATCGCTGTCATGAGGTTAATACACAAAGAACTTAATCTTTTTTTAAAAGATTATTCGAATGCATTTCGAAGCTTTTTTGAAATGCAAAACTAAACAGGTGGAGAAATAAAAAATAGAGAAAGCAAATAAGTCTGAGAGTAAATTTAACATAATTTCTAATTTTTTTAAAAATTAATTTTTGAAACACTTTTAATGAGTTTCAGTAAGCCAATAATTGCACGAACTTTTCGAATTATGAAGCAATTGATTCAATTCTCGAAATGTAATTTGTTTTTGTTCTTGGTTTCAGATTCGAGTTTTCCCATCTCGCGTAAAATGTCTTTCGTATAATGCGTTTTGAAATATCTAAATCAATGAGTTTCAAGATATGTGTGTGTTTGTGTGTCTAATACTTTCGTTCGAAAAAAAAATACTTCAACTTAGTAAATCTCTTAAGTTAGTAGGACAAAAATAATATTATTTTCATATCTCTTTCTAACAACTAATTAATTTTGGTGTTTGAAAATAGTTCTTATTTCCAAAATCCGTAATATCAACTGTAAATTTAAGTGGCATTCATTTCAGAAGGATTAGACAACAAATATAAAAATATTTACACGTGCTAAACTTTCAAATAAAAGTATAAAATAATTTAGCTTTATTATTTGCAACTAAATGTAAGCTTTTTTTACATAAAATAAACACATCTTCACATTTCATATATAATTCATAAATATATACATACATTAAAAACAAATATTCTCATACAAATTGTATATTTGCACGCTAAACTAATCTTGTGTGACATTTTCCTTAAAATCTTGATTATCCAAGCTATGCATATTATTGACCCTGTATTATCCGAATTATATTCCATTTAAATTAGTTTTCCTTTTCCATTAATAAAAATGCAGGGAATGAGACTGAATAAGTTAGTAAAAAATTTAAGAGAAAATGAATGATTTAAAAACAATTAAAAAGAATAATTTTCAAAAAAATGTTTGAAATCTGAATTTTTCCAATGGCAACCAGTTATTTGTTGAAGTTTGGAAACAATTTATTTATTATTAATTGTACATTCTTTCCATGATCCAATTGACAAAAAAAGTAATTGAAATAATAGTAACAATAAATTTTAAATAAATAACAATATAAATTTTAATAACAATAAATTTTAACCAAAATTACACCAAACCAACACCAAATTTTTTTTTCTCTGCTTGACACAGTATTCAAATCGAATAGCAGATAGGATACTATAGTTAAAACTTCACTACCTTTCAACTGAAGTAGCTTGAATAATCAAGATCATGTTGATTTATACATTCATTTGATGGTTGCATTTATTATTCGCTGATTACGGATTTTTATTTATTAAAATTTAGTATATCATAGGCTTTAATTATATATTTTTCTATGTGAAAAATTATTGTGTAATAAAAGAATGTTTAAGTGGTTTAACCCTGATAAAGATTTTACACTGACTACTTGAACATATAATATAATGTATTGTCTTTTTTTGTTATTAAAAACATTTAAACTACTGAATAACATCGACTAAAAGTGAATTTTCATACATGCAACATTATAAACATCATATTAATCTTTTTAATAGTTTTAAGAATTTCTTTTATCCCCAGTTAAATATTTTCTCTCCACATGGAACCTTTTGCTGATATTTCGCTAATAAATTCTATTATTCCTATTCATGTATTAATTTTATCCTTTCACATGTACAAATGAATAATATTTTGGAGATACCTGTATGTTTTATTTACTGACAGTGCTTAAAAGAATAATTTAATTAATTAATAACGCTGATATCTTCGAAAAAGTAAGAACGTAGCTCCAACAGCATGCAGTAAATATCAGCTAAAGACAGAAATTAAATTTTTAAAATTATAATTAAGTTATATTAATTAATCAATTTTTCTTAGGCTTAGTCTGCATCAGTATTAACTAATGATACAAAAATAATGAAAAAGTAATTTAGTTATTTAAAAGGTTAAAGAAAATTAGAAATTCATTGAAATGTATTTTAACTTAATTATATTTTATTACAGGGGAGTGAAAATATTCATTCTTAAACACCAATTTAAGAAGCATTTTATTAATCAATACAAATGTACCTATTAGTTACATAAATAAATAATTAATGGGTTCGAGATTATTTTAAATTACAAAACAATTTTGGAGTTCTTTTCAGAATTTTCACACTCACAAAATGGCGACAGATTTTATTCGTTGGCATTAAAGATGCAAAAAATTAAATATATAAAGAGTAATCATTATATTCTCATTTGGTACAACACAGTAATAGCAGCTTCTGTGGAGGATATTATTCAACCTGCAGTAGTCAATGATTATTCGTTGGATTTTTTTATAAACAAATACAAAATAAGGCTTGCATTTATTCCAAAAATAAGACAAAATCACGCTGAATAACCACTGTAGATTAAATAGCTGAGATACAATATTGTATCTATGCTATTTAAATAGGATTCAACTTTCACGTGTATTTTTAGATCTTGACATAACACACTTGGTAGTGCCAACCAATCAAAAGTGTTGAAGCACCAGTGCTAGGATCTTTGATTGGCTTGTTGCAACTTCACTATTTAGTTCTTTAAAAAAATTATCACTCTGATGGAATAAGGATTCAAACACAGCATTATATAATCAATAGATTGGACTAACATGAACGAACTGGATAAGTAAAACTATTCAGCGAACTCAAACCACTTTTAAGAGCAACTGAAAATCAGATGTAATGTGATATTTTTTATGAATTTTTTTGTATAATAATCTTGTAATTAAAATTCCCATATGAAAATGTTGCTTCTTGAATTTTCATCAGATTCCATTCATCAGTTAGAATATTCTGTTATGTTTGAATCAATCTAAGATCAATGACGGATCTCCTTTGATATGAAGAATGGATCATTATTTTGGTTTAAAAAATGCAGAGTTCCGTAAGTATCAAACTTTACACAAAAAATACAGATCACAACTAATTTTGATATGAAAAGTATTTAGTAACATAAGTACTTGCTTTCTATCATCTGAGTACGTTACTAGATATCATGAGATTACTACATAAACAGACATACTATTAAAGTAATATTGGTAACGTAACACATATCATGCTTGCATCTTAATTGAAGCATAATTCAGCCTTCAAAAGAGTATGTAAATCAAAGGAATCTCATTTGTGATAAGCATGAAATTTACTATCTACAAATAGTATTTTCACTTTATGACACAAAGAAGCTCATATTCTCTTCGCTGACACTCAGAAATCATTCAAAAGAGTCGATCAATTTTTGGCCCATTCTTTATAATAGAATTTATATGTATCACATTGAGGGATGAATATATAATTTCTCCTGATGCCGGCAGGAATATTTTTTCACACTTCAAGAATATGTTCATCTTTCAAGTCCATAGCAAACCTTTTATCACGGATTTTAATAACATTTATGCCTGAAGCTCCATTTTTCTTCTGGCCAGTCATTCTTTGAAATACATCCAATGGAAGTTTAACTGGTTGAGTTATATAGTAAAATTTCACAGTTTGATTTTTACCATCTATAAGCATGGTGGTTTCAATAACTTTCACTGATTCTGAATTTTCGAAATTGAATGTTTCCGTTCTCTCAACTGTAGTCAAGGATTCCTCTTTCAATGGTTCTGGACGTCTTCTACCGGAATCTGTATCTTTTCTCATGTCTATTTCATTTGCATCGACGTTCAAAGTGGGATCCGTCCTTGGTGTAGTCTCCTCCGCAGGAGTTACACGAATTGTGGAAGGTGATGTTGTGGTGGTCGTTGTTGGTCTCTGCGTTGTTGTAGTTGTTGTTGGCATCTGCGTTGTCGTAGTTGTCGTTGTCGTGGATTTCTCTGTTATTGGAGCAGGTGTTGTTGTCGTTGTGGTGGTAGTGGTTGAAGTCGTTGTAGGTTTAGGAGTTGTTGTAGTGGTTGTAGTAGTTGTGGGCTTCATTGTAGTTGTAGTCGTAGTTGTTGAAGGTGTTGTTGATAGAGTTGTAGTAGACGATGATTCATCTCTTCGTGCTGTGATCACACCATTTTCTCTTTCACGTTCAGAATTGCTTCCAAATATGGATCTTCTTGTAGTTGAAGTGGACGTTGTAGATTCACTCACTTCTCCTTGCCTTTCAATAGAAGTAGCTGCTGTTGTTGCTGCCTGTGTGAAAGCTACTGAGAAGCCAGGATTCCTAGCATTTAGCCTTGCCCTAGTTCTGCTCCGGGGCCTTGCTGTGGTAGTAGTGGTAGTGGTAGTTGTGGTCCTTGCTGTTGTTGTAGTTGGTCTTCTAGTTGTTGTTGGCTTTGTTGGAGGAGGTTCTGTGAAGATTATGGGCCTTGTTTTTATTTTGAAAGTTGGTTCATAGTGACCACCACTTCGATGAGGATTTACATGGCTGTGACCAGCACTAAGATCATAGAGATGCTGGGGGCGAGGATATGCTGGTGGATGCTGTTCAAGTGGATGGAATTTACCTCCAGAGTAACCCGAAGCATCATGATGCTGATGCTCTACAGGATAATGGGGCTGAGCTGGAGGATAATGATGTCCTTCTGGAGAATAATGATGAACAGGATGATGATGTTCAGAAGGATAATGCTCCACAGTATGTTCACTATAAGACGGAGGTGCGTTATGATCGGAAAAGGCGTCAGGTGGAGGATAAGGCTCTAGATCATGTTCTTCATCATGGTGATGCTTCTTATCAAGAGGATCTTTAGTGTTGCTGGTTATAATAATTTTGGGATTAATGTGGAAGCGAAATTTCACGGGTGGCAGCTTTAAGTGCTTATCAACAATTTTATAATCAGGACTTTGATGGAAACTGATATGGAATCTTTTTGGCTTCTTTTCTGGGTAATGATGATGCTCAGGCGCATGATGATATTCCACTGGAGGCTCATGATGGTGAGGATTTGATAAGATTTCAATTGCAGGTCCGTGGTGTTCTTCTACTGGTAGATGTTGTGGAGGGGGATGGTATTCAACTGCATGCTCCGGCACATGATGATATTCCACTGGAGGCTGTTGATATTCTACAGCAGTTGCAGGTGGGTGATGGTATTCTACTGCTGTTTGATGAGGATCTTGAACATGGTATTCTGTAACTACATGTTGCTTCCTGTGTACAGGAGGAGGATAAGAAGCAGTTGGATGATGACCATTCTTTCCCTCACCAGGAAAACCTTCCGTTTTTGTTTCATTTCCTTCCGTTTTTACTTGACCAAAGCCTTGCTGCTGTCCATAGACTGGTGGAGGACCATTATAAGAGGGGTGAGGAGCAGGATGAGACTGATGGTGATTAGCTGGTTGAAGTTGGTAATGCTGATTATATGTACCTGGATGAGGAGGATAATAACCTTGTCTTTGAGGGGGATGTTCCGGACGGCGCTGATAATGATTCTGTGGATGTGGAGGAGGTCTAGATGGAACGGGTTGACTATGAGCTCCAAACATTTGAGAGAAAGGGTCAGGATTCTGTTGATACTGCTGTTTTTGTTGGTCATTTCTATCATCCATAAGTCCAAAGAACTGTTTACTCATAGAATCTATAAAATCTGGATATGCTGTGGAGTTCCTTATGCAGACTAGCAGGAAGCATACTAAAATTATGCATCTTGTAAAATCCTGAAACATAAAAAAATATATATTATCTCATAAAATTATGGAAAACAAGGCATAATCGAAAAGATGCAAAAAATAAAGGATTGAAGAAAAATAAAAATAAAAATTTGTCGATATTTTATATGTGATCAGATTGACGACTTAATATTACAAGTAAGGAATTTTTCAAAATGTATGAATTCACATGAAATTTAAATAACTGATTCTATTTTAAAAACTTAAAGCGATTTATTTATAAATTGAACTAAATATCATTTATCATAACAAACGATTAAAAATGAGTTACTTTTATGAATGAGGAATGCACACTCAAAAATTTTTGTTTAGGCTATTTTTTCAATAAATATTTAAACTTTTTATTTTAAATTATATTCTTTATGAGAAGAGTATTTCAAGGTAGCCTGATTTACATTTTAAACAAATTAAGGAAATTAAGAATGTAGTAATTGTTTTATCTTTATTTTAAATATTATTTGTAATTAATTCTTCTAATTCACGTTTGAAATTTTTGCATCTTTCCTATATTTTTATTTATAAGTAGGAAACTAAACTTTCTTTATCACTCCAGGTGCTTAATTTTTTAATTTGCTTGTGAATTATATATATTATAGAACTAAACATAATCCATCTAAAATGAAGCATCTTATTCGGAAAGCAAATTATATTTTAGCATGTAAATAGTTATAAACTATCATTATACAATGAAACCTTGGCTTATTGTTTCCTGCGATTAACGTCATCCTTCATTATTCCAAATAATCAATACTTATATCATTAAAGGAATCTCTGATTTAATGTCATTACTTTGAAATACACCCAGTATTTAACGTTTTACAAATGGAAAAATTCGATGCAATTTCCTTAAAATTGTCAACAACTGTGATGGGAAATATAAAACATTTCGCGTCAACAAGCACAATAGAATACTCGGTATCCTACACTTTTTTGTTTTTGTCTTAAAAAATGAGAGAAATGAATGAATATAAGAACTATGTAAATTTTATATTCCGCTGTCCCCTTAATAATACGAAAACAAATGACGTATTCTTAGAATTCTTGCCATTTCTTAGTTGCTGTAATTGCAATCTTGTAAGTTGACATTCTTTCGAAGTTGACTGTTGTTCCTGATTGTTTGATTGCGATTGAATGCTTTGCCATGCACCAATTAAAGCAGGTATTAAACCCTAATACCATTAGTTGTTGGAAAATCTTAAGAATTAAGAATGTGAAGGTTTTCATTCTGAATATCCCTAAAGCAAAAAGTTTTAAGAGGCAAGATCAAATTTTGGAAAACTACATTCGAAAATTGGGTAAACAAATGCACTCTGGGAAACGCAAGATTTTTTTTTCATTTATTGAGCAGTGCACAACCTAAATTGTAAATTTAAAGTTACAAAGAATAAAGGTGAAAATTTTCTTTGCCGCTTGCACTAGCAACGGCCACCTTTGGGATTTGGGAATTGCACGATTGTTTAATGTGCGCTGGCGAAACAAATATATGTAAAGTATTCTTCTAAATATAAAAACTAGAAGCGGGGGATGTCAGTAAACATGTTGTTGTTGTCGTGCCCATGTTTATCACGGAAAGGGGGTGCAGTAGCTTCTGAGGGTAAAGACCCCTGAGCACCCATAGGGCAGAAGTCCGACTTCTAGCTCACACACACGACACAACCCTTTTCAGGAGGTGGTCGAATTCATTCATACACTCATTCATCCATCAGCAAGTCGGAATTTTAGATCCAAATCAGAGACCGACTCATCACTGATTCAGTACCCCCAGAGGTATCGTTTTGTTATGGGAACTTGGAGGACTTTGCAGTCTCGACATATTTATCGTGTCCCAACTGCCATTAGCCAACACGGCGGTCTTTGGCCAAGACGAGGACAGAACCCGCGACCTTTCGGTTACGAGACTGACGCTCTATCGACCAGGCTACCGCGTCCTTCAGTATACATGTTAAAAACTATTATTATTTTTTCAGCCGGGTAGAAAGTCAAGTGAAAATGTATTTCAAGTTCCTTTGTAAAAAGTGGTTATGCAAAGACCAAATGTGATGAATTTGGAACCTAATGAAATTTTTTACTTTTTCAGATGACTTTGAAGATTAATAGTTTGCAATATAAATGTTCTTTATATCATACTAGCCGCCTTTGGCGACCAGCTGGTTCGCCATGAGTAATGCGTTCTAAAATTTCCAATTAAATCATATATTCATTAGCCAAAATTTAAGAAATAGTTAAAGTTAAAAGATTCAGTTATTAATAGTTAAAGAGTCGGTAACTTTATTCGGAAAAAATTTTGAGTTTAATGCTCTAATAATTTATCGATTATGCTTCCAAAATATTAAAAATGTTTTTTTCGGTGATATTGCCAAAATGTTAAATATGTTTTTTAAAGAAAGCGAAAAAGGGAAAAAATTATTGAATTAATGATACAGATATTGCAAACAATTACATAAATATGCCATTAAGTCGGGATTTCAATGCATATCCTGTCTAAATTCAATCAGGTTTACTGTAAATAAAGATAATTTATGGAATTATGATATAGATATTGCAAACGATTTCTTAGAATCCTTTACCTTGCATTTATTTTTTAGAAGATATCACATTTTATATTTATGTTATTTTATCCAGTCACGAGCTGAAAGTTGTATTTCTTTAGATTTGATTTGCGATGATAGTTGTTTTTTTATTTGATCTTCCGGCATTGTATTATTTTATTTTATCCAGTCACGTGCTAAAAAAATATATTTAAAATATTTCTTTAAAAATTCGTTAAAAATAGAAGCTTGAGTTATACATTAAAACACTGATACCATTAGAAAGCTAATTTTTTAATCTTTAAATTGATGTTAAAATCATGTTTGTCCGATAATAATTTCGGAAGTTATAGCGGAAAAACATCGAAATTTCGCTTAAATTTTAATTAATTCAAATTCTAATTAAAAATTCAAAAAAAGGGCTCCGAGGTGCACATTCCCAACCTCCAGGGTATACATGTACCAAATTTGGTAGCTGTAGGTCCAACGGTCTGGCCTGTAGAGCGCCAACACACACACACACACACACACATTGAGCTTTATTATAAGTATAGATATAGATATTCTAAGTGTTTTGATAAATACAAAATCAGATAGTTGGAGAGATGATTGAAATGATAATAAAAGACATGGAATTCCCTTTCGTAAAGAGTCCATTCTTTGAAAATAGTTAACACTCTTTTTTTTTTCAAATTGTGAAATTCAATTGAAATTGTATAGAATTTTTTCAAAAACAGAATTTTAATTAGGAAAGAGTCAATAATACTTGAGCCATCAGAAATCAGATATTTGAATTAAATTTAAAACTTTCTTGATATTGTAATTGCAGAATAGATATGAGTAACAATAAAAAAAGTGACTAGTATAATGGAATAATTATTGCGGTGGTATTTACAATAAAAAAATTAAGATAATAATAAAAAATAATAATTAAATTAAAATTTAATGATAATTAAATAAAAAGAAAGTAAATAAATAAAATTATTGCCAGTATTCTAAAGCTGTCTACTTTCAACATTTAATCAAACGGGAAAAATTTAAAAATTTTAAATAATTTCTATATTTATGGTATTTTAAATACTTTAGACTTAAGTTAAATGTTTAAAAAATTGCAACAATATTTTTCTTTATAAGAATGATCTAAAATAAAAACCTTTTTTTTTTTTTACAAAATTAACAACAACAAAAAAAAACAATTTTGAATATGCTTGTTACAGTAATGAATTATTTAACCTTTTATTTTGAATATGATGTGAAATTTTAATTTTTTTGATAAATAGCTGCGATTCTATCATGCGTTGAAGAATTTTTATTGCATTCATTTTACTTTACAATTAATATCGGTATCAATTTTTTCTAGATATTAAAAGCGATATAACATGTTAAATTTTCATCTGCGGAAATTATTTAAGTCTAAACGATTGTTACATGTATTAGAATTAAAATGAATTATACACATACATTTTTTTAGCATGCAAATAGAATATTCAACATTTTTTTTAAATAAATCTATTATGATGATCAAAATTGACTTTTTAATACTTAAATTGATTCATGAGATTAAATAAAATATTCTAAAGTTCTTAAAAGATGCAAAGATCTTGTTTTTTAACTACTTAAGAACACTTTACTTTGAATGAATCTATTATCTCTCAACAGAAAATAATCTGGAAAAAAAGACTGTTATCGCTTGCTAAGACAGACCAAGGTTAAACACCGATAATAGAATTAGATTCAAGATAACAAAAACAATTTTGAAAATAAGAGAAGTTATCAAAGTAAATTAAAAAATCAAATTTAAAAATTAATTATCCTTTTTAAAAAAAGAAACTAATTTTTAGAAATTTTGTCTTTTAACATGCAATAAAACACTATAATACTGCTTTACACAAATTTGTAGTAAATTAACATGATAAATTCAACTTTTTTTTCAAGAATTCTGAATAGTTCGTAAAATAAAATGTTCCATTTACATTTTTAATTCAGGAACAATACTTTTAGTTTCTGTTATTGTTATTTTTATATTCCTTGCTTGATGTTTGATTTGTAACATATTCTTTTTATGATAAAGCATCTTAAATCTTCCGACATCGGATTTTGTTTACCTTATTGCTCTAATTTTTGGTTTGTAGTAGCCTCTGTGCAGTTTTTACCTTAAAAAATCAATCGTAGTGAAAGTATGATATTGATTTAAATCATATTCAATTGCATGATTGCCATTTACTGAAACTGAAAACACGTAAACTGCTCAGTTTGTATTATGGCATGGATAAAAAAATGATGCAACAACTTTTTTTTACAACTATTTGACTCACGTTTTCATTTATTTGTATTCTTTTTTCGTATTTGATTCAATTGTCACGAATTATATAATTTATTTCTAGAAAACCAATAAGGTCTGTTATTTATTGGCTAAAATCGGAATGCTATTAATTTTTTTAATTAACTGTAACTTTATTAATTGAATCTTATAGATTCCAAATAAATCGTCTGCATATAAATTCAAATTCGGATTTTTTTTTTTTTTTTTTCATTTACATCGTCATAATTAAAATACATTTTTATAGTACATTTTTGCCGAATTGTGAAATTTTTCATCTACTTTTTTCCTATTTGTTTATTTCTAAAATTTTATTTAAATTAATTTTATTTTTATTTAAAGCAAACATAATCGTTGCTTAGCTTCTTCCATGATACTAGGAAATAAATTTTCGAAATTAAATAATTTTTAGTAGTAAGTCTTTTTAAATAATTTGCATTACTTTTCAGGAATTTCTTGTTTTTTTTTAATCCATCATGAATTCCAATGAAACAATCAGGGAAATAAATAAATTGAAAGCAAAAATATTGATTTAAACTAAATTAATCGCATTTCGAGATAACAACATTTGACAGCAGAAAAACTTTCTATTTGACACTTTTGTGGTTTCCCAAAGCAATGTAAACTAATTATCGTCCTCTGCGTGGGAAAACAAAAGTGCAATTGCTCAAGTGAACTGATGCATATCTGTTTGTAATTCGTAGTTTCGATTTCATTCTCGATATTGAGTACCATGGTGTTCTTGTCTTTTCACAGGATGGTATGTCCCAACAATCAACCGTTTCGAATACCCTTCTGTTACCGATAGATTATGAACCAGTTTTGCTGCAATTGGCAAACACGACATTTACTCGTGTAAAGAAAATATTCCTTTGCTCATATTCCATTTTATGAAGTTCTTGATTTTAAAGTATAATGGATTAGCGTGAGAACATTCCATTGCAGATTTATCTAAATTTGAATCAGATATCATTGAGTAAAACGGGGGCATTAAATCGTATTCAAAGCGATTAGCTAATTTTAGATTATTTATTTTATTTTACTTTGATGTTTTAGAATAATAATTACAACAAATATAAATTATCAGATAAAGTTTCAATATTATGCTGCTGATCTTCAGTTTCCAAAAGATTTTTTTTTTCTTCCAAAAACGGTCCAAACGGGATTGACAAAAATCAACAGACAAAAAACAGTAAAAGATTAAAACAGTAAAAACAAAAAAAATAATAATTAACAAACAATAAGACTTTTAGAAAAACGTTGTTTTACTTAAAGATTTTAAAAAAATGTTTTCTTATCAGTAAATGCCTAACGTAAAAAGTCGGAAGAATCATAGACCTAGATAAGGAATGTGTCAAAAAGACTACGTATATTTGTTCTATCCTTTTGAAATTTACAGAGAATTCAGTCAGATATTTAGAGATGGTTTTGAACTAAACTTTTTTTTAAAAAAATGGGCTTTCTTTCCATTTTTTGATTACCAAAGTTTAGTTTTAAAAACCTAAAAGAAAAAATATTTATTATTTAATGCAACTACTTATTTTGGAAAATGACAATATCTATGCAATTATATTATATTATAGTCATCTTATTTGTATTGTAACTTCATCTTTCATTCTTTATCTATTTTAAGCCCGATTAGTAAATTTATATTTTAATCTCAATTATTAAATTGTGATCCTGTTATATTTCAGCTTGTTTTGTGCTAAGGAAGGATCTGTTATCAACAGAACTTAAAGATTCCATACTTATAGCTAATTCCACAAATAAATTCTGCTTCAAACGTATCAACATAATGCTTTTCTTCTCATTTAATACGCAAATACAGATAATAAGTTATAAATAAGACAAATTATAAGTTCAAATCTTTTGCACAAGTATAAAATATACGGTTAAAACATAATAGCCAAATAATTAAAAAAACACTTTTAATAAAAGCCATTAAATGTTGTTTTGAAATATTAGTACGATATAAACAGGCTGTCCAAAAAGTGGAATAAGCATTTTTTCCCGTAAAGCTGCACTTAGAAATATACTTCCACATTCAAAGTTTCATTATATAAGGTCGGCAATTTTATGAAAACATTAGTTGCGGTAAAGATTGTTATTAAAATTTTTTATGAGATTAGAGCGGAAGTATCGATCTAGAAAAATTTTGAGAAATTACAATCAAATATCTTACTTTCTGGAGAATTCCATAAAACAGGTAAAATAAAGTTATATCAAACGAAATTCGTTAATTTTTGTTTATTTTGATATGCACTGAAAGAATACGGAAGTATTTTATTTATTTATTTATAACGAAAAAGAACAATTTCTGTTCATTTTTCCAGATTCGAATATTTGCTTCAACTTGCACGTACTAGCTATAACAAGAGAAATATTAACTTTCTTAATGCCATCTAGTGACAGCAATTTGAACTGAACTTTTAAACCGATAATGAAGCATAAATAATAATTTTCAATTAGTACGAAAGCTACGTGTTTATGTAGTTGTGAATGAAAGGAATTATTTCATTCTCAATTTTATAAAATGAATTTTAAATTATAAACTATACCTTTTTCTAAAAAAGAAAAAGAAATTCAAAAAATTGCAAATTAATACTATTATACCATAAGACTAAATACAAATTCATTCACATTTAAACATTGATGAAAACTATTTAAAATAGAAACAAACGATTCTTTATGACTTATTTTCATTACAGTTAAATGTATATTATAAATTATTTCAGCAGCCGATTAAATTATTTCACCAAACGAGAATCTTTGAAAATTATTGAAGAGTTTATTTAAGATGCCAAGTGAAATAATTGTTGGAACATTGACTTAATTAACGATTAAATACTTCTTCACAATACATTCTTAACTACATGTAATTTCTAGTAAGTTCAAAGAATCTAAAATAAAACGCTTACAAATCGTCCAACTTTAAATATATTTATCTCGGTATTCTAAGTTATTCCAATGAATCTGAATTATGTTGCATTGTCCATAAATATATAGAAATTATTCTTGAATAAAATATGAATTTTTCCATTCTTGTATCAAAAATAATTTTGTATTTCTCTCTATTGGTTTTTTATTTTACTTTCTTGCATGCGTTTGGCCACGAGAAAATTAAAGCAGATCTTAAAACGCTAAGATTGCAAATGAATTCATAACAAAAAAAGTCAATAATTTCTAATGAATTCTCTTTTGATTTTAGCTCTTAAACCTGTACTAAAATAAATTATGAGAAGCATAAATACCTGAATTTATTTAAATTATTTTGATCAATAATTTTAAGGATTTTAAGCATCGATTACGGTGAGTAATATTAATTTCGTAAATTTTTAAACTAGCTATTTGTAAATCGAAAAGACAAAGTCTTCTATAATATAAATATTACTTAAGATTGAGCATTTGCCTAATTTTTCAATTATACGATAATATGTTTATAAGAACAAGACTGCAATAATTTAAAAAATAAAATCGAAACTATACAATATGATCCCCTGATTTACTATAAATTATTTATTAACTAATTAATATATTTTTATTAATCTTTTAATAAATATCATATTTTACGAAGACGAAAATAAAATATTTTAATGTGAATTCCTTTGTATTTGCAAGCCATTCAAAAATTTAAAAAATAAATTGTATTATGCGTATTTACACTCGTTTTTATAGAAAAATAGTAATGGAACTTCTTTTTTCCAGCACACAGAAAAAAGAATCTTTCTTTAAGCAATAATAATTTTACTTTTTAAATTTTCCTAAATAATTTTTTCCTAATTATCTTTTGCTTCGATCTTCAAATAAAGGCAAAAAGATAATTAATTTTGGAGACTTTATTGTAGGGAAAAAAAGTGCACTTTTAAGAGAATCAAATCCAGTATTTCTAAATGAATAAAAAGCAACACAAATTCATGATAGTTATTAAAAATTACAAGTCATATTAATATCGAATTCGATTTCTGATTTTTCAAATCATATTCGAAATATCTAATACTAATAATTAATATCTTATACTAATAAAGAGAAAGGGCCTGTTTGTCTACAATCTTTGGAACATACTGTTGAGCTTAGAACCCACTAAAATTGCCACATTAAAGAGTGAAAATGTGCATATTAGAGCCGTGTTTAAATTTGTATTGTTTAAAAATTGAGTTGAATTTCAGCAATTTCTGCCAATTATTGCATATAAATTATTTCTTCATATCACGGCCACTTTTTTGCGATATTTTGTACCATATATTTAGTTTTAATTTAAATTATAAAAGAACAGATTTTTAATAGATTTAATAAGAAAATCACAAATATATGAAAGAACAGATGAAATACAAAATTAAAATGGGACTTAAGTACGTTTTCGCTTGTCTTAAATCTTTTATAAATATAAATTTATAAATAACTTATGATTGCAAATGATACCTTTTAACCTTTTCACTGCTGATTAGAGTATATGTCCTGGAGATAAGATTTCATTTCCTTTGGATGAAATAAATTCTATTTTTACATGGGTTATCGTTAAATGAACCATTTTTACTTGAGACTTCTCGTTTTAACGTTCTAGACTAACCTTCAGGTCGAAAGCTTATTAAGTTTACTTTATTAAGTTTAAGTTTAGAGTTATTAAGTTTTCTTTAATAATATTACAAGAATTACTGTGTGAGTTGTTGCTTTCAAATAATTAATCTCATTCACTTTTAAGCCTTTTTTTATATTATTAAGTTTAGAGTTATTAAGTTTTCTTTAATAATGTTACAAGAATTACTGTGTGAGTTGTTGCTTTCAAATAATACATCTCATTCACTTTTAAGCCTTTTTTTACTCAAAATTAAAATACATTTCGGGTTGTTTTAATAATATTATTAAAAAAATTAATTGATTTTTTAAAATTGACAACAATTATTAACAGTTCTTCTTATATCTGTTTTAATTCGCCAACTGACAGACTTCGAAGTTCAGATTTATAAGCTGGTGAAGGTGAGCTATTTTTGATTCTTAATGCATCTGAATTTCAATTTTGATATAGAAATTTTTTTTTTCGTGAAAACATTTCATATTTTTTTATATATTTAACTTGGTTTGACAAAATTGTGTTGGAATTTCCAACAGTCTCTATGATCTTGCTCAAAAATAACGATTCACTATGTTCAAAAATGACAAATTAATATTTTTCCATCCAATAGATTTAGTATGAAATCATAAAATACAAAGTGTAACAATAATAAATATTGTAAATGAATATTGAATTATAATAACTAATAACATGGGTTAGCTATTTGCTCGTCGGTGGCCTCTATTCTCTAATAATAATAATAAAAGAGATGTTTGTAAGCCTTTTGCGGGTCAGTATGCTCTAGAGTTACATATTTAAGCATAAAAGTGATTTGGAGGTTGGAAATTGACTTTAGGATTATATTTTATTAATTATAATTTTATGCAATTAAAGAAATAAGAGATTTTAGCATTCTTCCATATAATTTTCGGGAATATTATTGCGAAATATTAATTTTTAAATTCTTATAAAATTTAAGAAATTGCCTTTCAAATGATATCAATTTTTTCTCAACAAATTTTTGACAGTATTTAAAAAATATTTTTTGTATAGTTTTTAGCAATATAATTCATTGCTGCAATGTTATTCAGATTGTTTTCATTGTTTCCTCGCTTATTAAATCTTATGATTTGCTTCCATTAATGAAAATTGGAGAAATGAAATTATGCTTGATTTCAGAGTAATTTGCATGAAATATGTGGCAATGGATTTGTGCTAACACGAAAGATTATGAACTGCTAGACGGTCAATTATACGGTATGATTTCAGGAGATGTCAGTCCATTAAAAATGATTCAAGTATATAATAAACAAAATAGTAGTCAAGCTGTTAAAATAAAATGTGTTTAATTTTTATTAAAGTTTAATTCTTAAAAATAGCTAGTTTAATTCTTAAAAATAGCTAATACAAATATCTAAATGTGCATAAAAAATGAATTAAAGTAAAAAAAAAAAGCTATATTCCAAGGTGAGTAGTTAATAGCCAAAGGCGGTTAGTTAAAACAATAATAAGTAAAATGCTCTTTTTCATGCTCTTTCAGATGTACATATTATTAAAAGTGCAAACAATGTCAAAATATAAAAATTATAAGTTAGTTTCGAAATTTGCCGAAAATTCTGGAAAAAACTACTTTTCTTATATAAATTTCGTCACACCCACAAAAAAAAAACACCTTTAAAAGTTTAGAAATAATTTTTTTAATCTTTTATACTTCAATTTTTGTATATCACTATTTAAACTGCTTTAAATTAAAAAATTTTAGCTATTAAAGAAACCACTTTTGAAAGAAAAGAAAAATATTGTTCGTTTTATTCAAGGAAAAAAAAAATTGTTTACAATTTTAGGACTCGATACCAAATATTCCCTTTATGCCATTTTATTTACTAGATGTTGTTATGTTATTAGATCTAAGGCAAATTAAAAGAATTTTGTTTTATTTGTTTATTAATGTGGGAGTTTATAGAGTTAACACTTTATAAAAAGTCATTCGCTTTTCATTTTGATAGCATAATGATTCACTTTTTCACAAATTCTTATAATTTCAGCAATAGACAACAATATACGTAAATTTAAGGAAACATCCTAATCAGGAAATCCAAAAAGTGAAGAAATACAACAGATATTGATCGTTATACTGCAATTTGATTTTTCATGTATATCAACCAAAAATTATTAAAATGTTAGAGAGATATATTACAAAGTCATTAAAATTTTACAAAAACGTATCGCTTTTGATCTATAAGAAATCAGTATCTTAAATCACTCGATGTATGTTGCTTTAAAATACATTTTACACTTAGTAGAGAATAAATTGGTTGAAAAATCCTTATTTTCCATAATGTTCCCGAAATTAGCGTTTTTTTAAAAGAAAAAGAATGCTTATATTCAGGCTAATTATTACATTTTCCTTTTTTATATGCATTATAAAGTAAAGAAATCGTCCAAAAATATCTCAAGATTTTGAAGAATCTCCAAGTTTTAAACCTCCCTGAGTTCGAAAAACATATTTTTGGAAAAAGTTCGTTTGTCTGTGACAAAGAGAACTCAAAAACGCTTTGAGCTAGATGATTGAAATTCGACATACGATCTTTGCACCAATTTGTAGATTTTATCAAATTTCTGCCCGGCTGTTCGAATAAAATGTAATATGATAATTACAAAACGAAGATAGTTGTATTGATGAAATTCAATACACAAATTTAACAGCTATGGTGAAAACACCTGCCAGATTTTGAACAAATCCAGCTACGAGTTGACTGTTTGCCGCTTTTGTACTTTCAGAAACATGCACACGTGATAATTCAAAAGCGCAATGACTTAAATATGTCAAATTTGGTCTGGAATTTTGTGATTCTGAATTTTGTTTCATTCGGTTGAGAAAAACGCGTCTAAAACACAAATTCAAATTATGGGTACTATCAATCGCCAAATAACTCACCGAAGAAGACGCGATAGATATAGCAAAAGTACTAAATTCATGCAAAAAATTAATACTTTGTGGCGCGCGCCATTGACAAGTAAGGCGTTCTCCAGCATGACAAGTTTATTAGAGAGTAAGCAAGCGACTTTTGAGGATACCACTTCCATTGGTTAAAACACTGTTTATTAAAAAGTGGATTTATTTTTTGTTTAAGTTCAGAGCAGTTAAGAAATGTAGATTAATTTTACTTTTCTGTACCTTTTTAGATTGCTATGTTTAATTACATCCTGAATAATTTTGGATTGATAAATATAAGCAGTAATCTCTATTTAATGCTATAGAGATTACCCATATCTTTAATACAATTACTGATTGCATCATTTTAAATTTATTTAGATAAAACATTCTTTAATTTTTATTTTAAGAGAATATTTGAAACGAATCATACTTATACATACTTGAGTTAAAGAATGAAACTTGGTTTGTGGCTTAACACTAAATTTGCAGATTTCTATCAAATTGGGAATGAAATATATTCATATACGAAGATTTTTTTGAATGCTAATGGGGATACTAATTACAAACCTCTAAGAACTAGATGGATGAAATTGGGTACACAAATTTAGCGTCATAAATACGAATCAGTATCAAATTTTTAATCCCATCTATAAGAGGCTGACTATTTGTCTATTCGTGCTTGCAAAAGCGATATCTTATAAATGTAAAAACTTAGATAACTTAAATTCTGTGCAAAGATTTAATGCCTACAGTTTAGATTTTTACCAAATTCCCATGAAAAATTGACCATCTGACATTCTGTTCTTTCACATAGGAAGTGATATTTAAAAATATATAAAAATTAATAAAATTTGGTACTTAATATGTGACAGTAATGTAATTCAATGCCAAGTATTAGTCCCATTTTTTGAAAAAAATGTCCAAAATGTTATTGCTTATTTTATTATATTATGAATCTCAAAGCTCTTGCAATGCTCCAAAAATATAAATCTAAGCACTGTTAGTTTTCACGGCATTGGATGAGATCCACAAATTTGTGTGATGTGAGGGAAAGTGATACTTATATAACGGAATACGCGAGAAACTTTAGGGAAGATCATTTTTGCTAACTTAATAAACATTTATGAAATTTAAAAAAAATAAGCTATTATTAATCATGATCAATGATGCATTAGAGTACTTTTTTAAATTAAAGTTTAAGAAGAAAACATTCTTGTCCTTTATTATTTTCAGAGTAAAACGATTTATTGAATTTCTACTGAATATATCTAATTCACTAAATTTTGCAGAGAAATACGTGATAGCTAACGATGATTATGCGAATAAACTGGAAAAGTCTATTTCAGCTAGGACCTAAACAAAATCTTACAAGTGGAACAATTAGTGAGAGGCTCGTGAAGAGGTGTGTTTTACAGGTTTAGAGAAAGTGAAATACGCATGTGTATTTAGGACATTCTCCATTACGGAAGTTAAGAAACACGTTGCTCAGCAGAGCATCACGAAAGAGAAGCTCAGGGAAAGAGCTGACACACATAATTGACAGGTAAAGCGAACAGAAAAATATCACTAAACACCATACTTTCGCCAAAGTAAAAGTGGCAACAGCAAATGTGATCTCTCTACCAGTTGATTTCGGAGAAAAAATGTTTGGTGACTCAGGAAATTTTTTTATTTACCTTTCTTTCAACAAAAATTAAGTTTTTATGTTTTTAATGAAAAAAAATTCAATAGTAAATAGATGATTATATTTGAAAAATTATTCAATCTGGTTTGTAACGAAAACAAGCACTGGACGATGCTGTTGTGAAGACCCCATACTTAAATTGATCTCTGTAACTTTTCCATGTTTCTGTAATCTCGTGCTGCATTTAAATAAAGAGACAGGACGAGATTTTTAGTTTAGTTATGTTAACGCCCTGTTTCAAAGCAACACTATGGCATTTTTGGATTGACCTCGTAATTTTGAACAAGTATCCACTCTCCAAACTTCTATACCTCATCAACGGGAGAATGACAGACTAAGAAAAAACAAAATTTAAATGCTTGAGGTCAAAACCTAACAAATATGTGTGGTTCTAGTAGCAAAATACATCGAATTTCATTCAAATAGTTGCGAGATTTGTGAGTTGTTTTATTTATATGCTTACAAATTGGCGGACAAACAGACAGACAGTTTGTTCGAATATCAGATATAGCTCTATAATTTCAGTTCATGATAATTTAACTTATGAATGAAAATATAACTTACGAAAAAAGGCACTGGACGATGCTGTTGCGAAGACTCCATACTTAAATTGATCGCTATAACTTTTTCATGTTTCTGTAATCTTGTTTTACATTTAAATAAAGAGACAGGGCGAGATATTTAGTTTAGTTATATTAACACCCTGTTTCAAAGAAACACTAGGGTTATTTTGGGATTGACCTCGTAATTTTGAACCGCGGTCAAACGACGAAGTCTAAGCCGGTACCCACTCTCCAAACTTCTACACCTCATTAACGGAAGGATAACAGACTGAGAAAAAACAAAATTTAAATTCTTGAGGTCAAAATCTAACAAATAAGTGTAATTCTAGTAGTAAAATACATCGAGTAGTAAAATTCAACAAGTTTGCGAGATTTTTGAGTTATTTTATTTATATACATAGAAATTCGCGGACCAACAGAAAGACAGTTTATTTGAATATCTGATATAGTTCTATAGTTTTAAGGATAAAATCACAAGTTAAATTTTCATTGATTCGTTTCATAATGAAAATTTAATCATAGGTTAAATTTTCATTAAAATCGCATTCACAAACAAATGGGCATAATTCTATTAAAATAATGATTTCGCTTCAGCTTCGAGGAGGGTTTTATTAATAAAAATGAATCTTTACATCAAAGTTCGAAGTTTTTACGAGCACGAATTTTTGGAAATCAAAATATTTACTTTTTTAATCTTCAGTGTATGGGAAAATATAAAAAAATAGACTTTGATTAACTATTTGCTTTTTTTTAAACATAAAAAAATATTTTTAATAGGCTGAGGTAAGAGAAAAATCTATAAAAGTTTTCATTTCAATAAGAAAAATTAGTTGATAAGTTTAGTAAAACCATATTAAAATAAAAATTCCATAAAATTTAGAATAAACTTAATGTAATAATACCAAAGAACATAAATGATGTTATTAAAAATGGCTTTCAATAAATCTGAGGATAAGAACTATTGAAACAATCGCAGTGTTTAGCAAGTTAAGCTCTAAAATCAAGAGCTGAATCATCAAATAAATACTTATAATAAAGCTCAATGTGTGTCATTGTGTATGTTGCCGTTCTCAGGGGCCAAACCGTTTGCCCTACAGCTAACAAATTTGACAAATCCATACCTGGGAGCTCTGGAATGTACACCAGGATTTCTTTTTTGAATTTTGAATTAGAAATTTAATTATTAATTAAAAACTAACTTTCCAGCCAAAAACTCTTCATTTCCCCACCGCCAAATCAGCTATATTTCAGTTTTTTATCTCACACTAAAGAGTTTTGGCTTACCAAATTTTCGGGCGATTATTTCAAACATTTCTGTTTAATTTCTTTGTGCTTAATTCATTTAAAATTAAACCTTGATAATTAATCGATCTTTCCTATTGGTTTTGAAGTACTTTTGAATTAAAATAAAACAAAATAAAGGAAATTAAAAATTTCTAATCTGCTTCGCGTTACCCCAACTGAAGTAAAAAATTCATGTATTTTCGTTATCATTATTGCAGTTGAAAATTCAAGCATACGCATTATGCTTATTATTAACAACGGATACGAACTTGGTTTCGAAGGCTTAACATGTATTCGACAAATTATATCAAACAATTCTGTTTATTTTCTTAGTGTTTGAGAATTTAAAACTAAACATTGTTAATTAATTGATCCGTTCGTGATGAATCTGTGTAAATTTTATTGAAAAATTTTTGCGATATTATATAATTTAAGAAAGATATTCTTTAGTGGCTAGAAGGCTTAAATACTCAGCAATTCTGTTTTCAGTATACATTTAAAAAATGCCTCGTTTCAGTAAAAAATGTTCCTATATTAATTGCAGATTAATCGTTACCACTTTAATTTAAAGTATGAATTCAATTATAGCTAACAGAAAATTGGAGAGATACATATTAAGTTGTAGCTGAAGGTCTTTACAATATTATGAGTGAATGATATGACTATCAAAATTTGAAAATTTATTATAAAATATTTTAATGAAGAAGCTATTAAATTAGGAGTTACACTAAATATTTAATTATTAAAATTTTAATGAGCATAGAAATTGGCAAACTGGCTGGTCGCTAAAGTGGCTAGTAGTATATAAAATTGAAAAAACATTAATACAAAAAGTCAAAATAAGCATTCTTAATGCTTTCTGTAATATCACAGGGCGCAGTTTCTTTGAAATCTGAATTAGTGTAGATCATTTTTCTTGAACATGCAGTGACTTCAACTAAAAAGTTGCAAGTAGAATTTAAGGTAACATCTTTGATTTTAAAACATTCGATTATAATATTTTGTATAAAATGAACGCATTGCAAAAAAATAATAAATAAATTAATAAAATCATTTTTTCACATAATGTTCTGAAACGTTTATTGATATCTTCTCAATTCTCAGTATGAAGGAAAGATTTAACGAATACCAAGATTTTTATCTTTAAATGAAACCAGAGCGTTCATATTTTTAATTAACTAGATCTTTATAATTTTGTTGATTCTAAATATAACTTTGATTGTAGAAACTTAAGACTTTTTGCTAACTATTATTTTAAAAAATAGTCTTTAATATTACAGTTGTGGATGTTTTCTTAATAAGGAAATGTTGTATATATTATGGATATAGTTTGTTGCATATATTATGGAATATACAGTTGTTTATATTATGAAAATACATTCGACAAAAATTTCTTCTATAAATCTCACAATTGCTGATCTTTATATTATTGAAATATACTCAACAAATATTTATTCTATCAGTATCGCTGTTGCAAATATTTATGTTGTTCAAATATGTTCAATAGAAATTTATTCTATCAATATCGCAATTGCAAATGCTTATATTGTTAAAATATATTCGACAGAAGATTTTTCTATCAATATCACAGTTACGGATATTTATATTATTGAACTATTTTCCCAACATAAATTTATTCTATCAATATCATAATACCTGACGTTTATATTATTGAAATATATATGCGGCAGAAATTTATTCCATCAATATCACAGTTGCGGAAGCTTATATTATTGAAATATATTCGACAGAATTTAATTCCATCAATATCACAATTGCGGATGTTTATATTGTTGAAATACATTCAATAGAAGTTTATTCTATCAATACCATAATTGTGATTTTTTTTTACATTGTTTGAATATATTCGAATGAAATTTATTCTATCCTATCACAGTTGGGAATGTTTATATCATTGAAATATATTCTACGGAAATTTATTCAATTATCTGTTTCGCATTAAAGATTATTCATCAAAAGTAGCTGTTAGAGCAAAGATATGTCATCAATTTGTTGATTGCACATTTAGAGAGAATTAGACAGCAAACAGATAGAAAGCGTTCTCTTTTTGAACCAATTGCTCAACGGTCCACAACCAAGGCGGAAAAACGAGTCAAAACGTTTGGTTTAAAAAGACGTTTGGAATTACAAATCGAAGTGAAACTTTTCAGTGTATTAATTATTCTTCAGTCTTCAAAATTCTGACATTTTTACGAAATCTAAATAATAAAAAATTCTTAGCAATGAATAAGGTAATCTTTACAAAACTATTCGTGTATTTTTAAACAAAAAAATTAATGCAGTTAATAAAAGTAAATTTAAAACATCAAAATATTCAGAGAATTTTGACTAAAAATACCATTTTTTTATTTTTTAAAAATGAATAAATTTTTAGAAAAGTTTGGAAAATAGTATTAACTTTTTCAAGAGCTATAATAAACACATATCTAAATATTAATATAATTATTAAAATGTCTATTTTTATTTCTTTATCGAACTTTTCAATAACCTTACTATAAGTTTCAATTTTTTTTTCGTTAAATAAATTTTTTATAACATACTGATCACACTTATCAAAATCAAGCTCATGTATACTTGGGGTCACTGACAGCTAAGCCAGGCTCAAGGCCAAAATGCCATTCTACCCTCTACACACATCTACCACTTCATCTATACTCCCTTATTCCTAACCCCGGTGAATTTAACCCACCTGTTATTCTATCTCCTCCTCTCTGCCATTAATAGAGATGACATGATCGATAGTATTTCTACTAAAGAACTGTAAGAGCTGTGCATCGAGACTCAAAAATTCTAACTTAATTTTTATAAGTTAAGGTAAATATAGACAGATTGTAAATAAATAGCTTCAAAAATTCAACAATTGCAGGCATAACTTCAAGGCAATTAGATTTGATTTTTAACAGACGACTAAAAAAGCTGCTTTTCAATGATAATGGTTTAATAATTGTGAAAAAAATATTTTCAAATTATAGTAGTGCGAAGTAAATCGATAAGACATAAATAAAAAAATTAAAAAAGTATATGAAAATCTCATATACTTTTGGCTAAGATCATCCCCATAATTATGAAAGTTATGATAATTTGAATGTAAGGTATCGGCTACGAGATTGGAGGGTTTCAGATTCGGAATACAATTCTTTTAAAGATTCATACTGTGTACAGACTTGGTAAGTTCTAAATAGATCATCGATGAATCAATGTTTTCATACCAGTTAGATATGTCGATGTGCAAATTGGAAATCCCGATTCATATAACATACTCATTGTCGCAGTTCAAAATGTTGAACAGATAAAAAAAATGCTTTAAAAAAATCCTCCATATTGCTTTAAAAAGAGACTTTAATATAACAAAGTGAGATGCTTATTTTAATTTTCTGACGATTTAGTTCCCAAAACAAATCTCTAGCAGAATATGCAAATTATTTCTGAAAACGAAAAAATTTATTTCGTAAAAATAAATTTTAATATTCCCGAACCTAAAACATTTCTTTGGGTAACTTTAACGTTACCGGTAGTAATAATTATGCTTACATATCTAAATCTTAAATATATTTAGAAATTTTCATTGACTTTGCCACAAAATGCGATTACTTTTCCAACATCCGCTTAAAGTGTGTATGGAAGGTGGGTAAATATGTTAGGCAAATTAACGAATTAGAGAATTACTTCAATGTATGCTTGACTAGAAAAGTAAATCAGCACAGTAAATATGTACAAAGCTGAGCGAAACTATTGCATATAAATGAACTCACAAGTAATGTTAAGTTCACAAGAATGCAATGAAATATTCTTCAAATTTTCCATTGCATTCTGGCAAATTGCCCTCTTTTTCAATTTCCGTTTTACTCGGGTTTTGTTAATACAAAAGAAGATAATTTTACCAAAAGAATTAAATAAGACAAAAGAAGATAATTTTACAAAAAGAAGTAAATAATACGAAATAAGATAATTTTTCTTATAAATAGCAGGAAATAAGATCAGAAGTATCATTTAAAAAATATACCAATGAAACTTACTTAGTAAATAGCTCGAAATTTTCCCAATCTGAGAATTCGCTTATATTTTCTTATTTATTCAGAAACGAATACTAAAAATATATTTAAAACTTTTATTTGTGAGTCACAAAATACAAAGATTCCAACCTCTAATCCGAAACTTGGGAATATGTTAAAGTTTAAGGTATGTGCTGTCTAATTTGATTACATTAGCTGTTGCGTTTTGTTCATATCGATTTTCACATCACACAATTGACAGAAAAGATATTCTCCCCGTAAAACTTAACTAATTAAAGAACAACTGGAAATTTATTTTTACAATTATTGTCCAAAGGAAAAAATTCAAATCACAATATTAACCTTGGCAGAAACATGAGATATAAAATTTGATGAAATATTAATAATTAGTTACCCGCAACTCGCTTTAAAAAAGCATTGTTATAAGCAATGCTTAAAATTAATTCTGAAGAATTAAAAAAAATTATCGAAAAATTGAATGAAAATTAAACTGCTATGTATAGCAAATATTTTTTTAAAATTTATATATTAATGTATACTTATAATAAATCCCAATGTATGTGTGTTGGTGCTCTACAGACCAGATCATTTAACTTACAGCTACAAAATTTGGCACGTGTATACCTCGAAGCGATATTTTCGAATCTTTAATTAGAATTTTAATCAATTAAGAATTATCGGAATTTTTAGCCTTTTTCCGCTATAATTTCCAAAAATGTTATTGTAGAAATAGGATTTTTACATCAAATTGAAATAAAAAAAATTATCTTTTTAATTACACCAGTGTTTTTACCCACAAATTACATTTCTATTTTTAATGAATTTTTAAATGAATATATTAACCTTAGTTTGTAACAATTTATTTCAAATAAAATAAAATTTAATCTGCACAAGCACGTCTCGTGAGCATGGAAAAAAATTAGCTTTTATCAGCTTGTTGCCATCACATTAATAGAAATTCCAATTTTTAAAAAATCTAATATTATTGCTAATTAAATATATCAAACTGCATTTGACTGTATGAAGTGAAAAAAATTGAAATATGATAAGGTAAGGAAATTCAAAGTAAATTTAGGAAAAGTACTCTATGATATTTAAAATGTACACATTATTAATTGAATAAAGCAGTTTAATTTAATGCAAACATAGTTTAATATATATTGCATAATCACTCTAATCAGGGTCCATCAGCTAATTTGGGGCACACATCTGCAAATGGAAAGGCCTAAATGTACTAAATAATTATATTTCATGTAACTTGAGTCAATAAATGGGATTAATTAAAATTTTTAAATTTTTACATAGGTATGTGGCATTTAAATTATATTTCTCAAAATGTTCTGAAGACATTAATATTTGAAAGAAAAATTTCTGAACTCCAGTTAACTAAAACAATTGCTAAAACCGACTAATTTGTGAAATTTGAATAACAATCTTCTAAAAATTATCAATTTTAGAACACTTCATCGATCAATGCAAAGAACGTATGCCAATCTTTTGTCAGGGTTTCGTGACAGTGATTGGCCTATGATTATGAAAATGTTGATTGTATTAAAATTGATGTACAAAAATATCATAAATCTGTCACATTTTACTGCAGAAGTTAGAAACGTTTACTTATTTAAAAGTCAAAATGGTAAGAGTATTTCACAGATTATGATTTGTTAGGACAAAAGACCTGTCTAAAATTTAAACTTCATAATTTTTCAATAAGTACATTTATTGATTGAAAGAAAATAAAATATTTTTATTTACATTATTTAAATATTTGAGTATGAGTGAGTTATATGACTATCAAAATTGGAAGCTTAAAGATATTTCGATAAAGAAGCTATTATTAAAAAAATTACATAAAATATTTAATTTAAAATTTTGATAAGTATTAATATTGGCGATTCGGTTGGTCGCCAGATGGCGGCTAGCAATATATAAAATTATTGAAAAGAAACGTTAAAATTTTGATTACCTATTAATTAACAAAAAAATCATTTTAAAATTTTTAAAAAGTATTTATATTTTTTAAACTGCTGTTAATTTAATAAAACAAATAAAAGAACAGATAAAAATTAGAATTAGATGCCAAATAATATAAATCACTTTTTTTATTTATTTACGTAACAGTGTTTAAGGCTAGTATATGTCGGTAAACAGTAAAATGCGTAATCAGTAAAATGCAAATCCTTAAAGAACATGTATTATGATAAATTTCAATAATTTCCCAGTAAATTATTCCCAAAATACCTTTTTATACTATTTCGTATAGCAAAGGATAATCTTCTAAGTAATTTTTATTTCATTTTTTCACATTTTTCCTTAGTTTTAATAAATTTCGAAACATTTTTAAATATATTTGACAATTATCCACTTTTGAGTTACTGGATATATTGATAATCATGTACATTGCGCAGTATCAAATTCATTTTCTTGAGTACAATTTTGGTTGTAGCTACTTAATTCAGAATAAATTTCTTAAAATAATATTAAAATGGATGACCAAAATTTAAAACATAATCAAGTACGATATTTAACTAGATGTTTGAATTCTCCTCCACTTTTTCCTGGATTAAAAAAAGTGAAAAAGAAAGAAATTTACTCACTTTGCAATCTATATCAACCTAGAATGCATATCAGAAAAAGATTCGAATATTTGAATTGAATTCATGTTTTAATAAATGTTGCCAGATTATCAAAACTCCGAAATAATATCTGGATAAGTATTTTTCTTTATAATATATATATATGATCTTTGATGTAAGACAATAGAAATTTAAATAAAAGTTGAAGGCCGTAGAAAGATATTGTGTGCTTATAATAATGAATATAAAATAATCTTTCACTCTGAAAATATGCTACTTAGAAAGCTTTTGTTTGCTTACCGTTCAGATTCTTTTAAGATCTAATAATAACTTGATTTTTACTATTTCCTATATGATGTGTATTTAAATTTTCTTTTTAAAAATATTGAAATATAAGTAGGATTTTGATGAAAGTTTTGTGATAACTAATGGTATAAATGAAACTTCATCAATAAAACGTCAAAGTTATCTTCTTCCCTTCATTAATGTAGTTTCCAGTCTAAACTATGTTAAGTACATCATGTATTCTGAAATAATTTACGATTTAACATGAACACTTAGATATGTTTAAGAAATGTTATTAACAAAATGAAAAGCTTAACTTTCTTAAAATTTATGCTTCATTGTATAATTTCACAAAGCTGTTAACTTGTTTGGTATCTCGAATTTTTTAAAAAATAAAGAATTTAGGCTTGATATCTTATGGGTGAGAGGGAGCATTATTGCTAACAGTTTCCTTTGTGAAACATATGAACTTTTACCATGATCATTAAGACATTTCAATTTTGCCAATGAAATTTATGCTTCACTATATAATTTCATAAAATTACTTTGGACCGGGGTAGCATAGTTGGTAGAGCGTCAGTTGCATAACCGAAAGGTAACGAGTTCTGTCCTCTTCTCGACCAAAGACCGCTGTGTTGGCTAATGGCAGTCGGAGCACGTTAAATATGCCGTGACTGCAAAGTCCTCCAAGTTCCCATTACAAATTATACCTCTGGGGGTACTGAATCAGGGATGAGTCTGATTTGGATCTAAATTCTGACTTGTGAATGAGTGTATGAATGAGTTCGACTGCCCCTAAAAAGGGTTGTGTCGTGTGTGTTCGAGGTAAGTCGTACTTTGACCTTAACGGTGCTCGTTAACATCGAAAGGCCCACACTTCTGCCTTAATTCGAAATAGCTAAGCTCATTCGGGCTTGCTTGGTATGACAAAGTGGCAATAGACCCACCACCACAAAATTACTTATTTTTTTGGTATCACGAATACTTAAAGGATAATAAATTTAGGTGCGCATTATTACAGGAAGGGAGCGCACTACAATAGTTTTAGTTTTCTTTGTTAATAAAGGAACTTTTAGCATGATCAGCAAGATATTTCAATCTTGTTAATACTTTTTCATTTAATCTTTGAAATATATTAAAAAGCCTGAAGTACTAACAAATATCGATGATCTATAATTTTCGATATTCAGAGAATTAAGAAAGAATGTAGAATATCAGCTTTTTCTTGCCTTCTATTTCTTTCTTTTTTTTTTTTTCGATTAATGTGAAAAAGCATAAATTAAGAGCAAACATGTGATAATGTAATTTCCTAAAATAATTTAAAAGGAAAAATGTTTATATTTTCATATGCAAATATCTATTATCCAAGATCTTTCAGTATTTCTTGCTCTTCTTATAAGACAATGTTGAATGCATGATTTTTGTGAGCAATAAAATCGAAATTGATGTCGATAATGATATTATGAAACAGGTAGTGGTTTAAGGAAGTAATGTTCTTCTAGAAATAAATGTAAATTACAAAATTACACGACTTTTTTTCCCTCCCATCAATGGCACAGAAAACAAAAATTGGTTAAACATTAAATTCTTCCGGACAAACTTATTTGGCCATTGTTTTCGAAAAATACACTGAAGTTAAGAAATTTGATTTCTTGAAATTGCTTTTTATAAAAGTTTTGGAAGTTATTAAATCCTGTAATTTAGGTTACATTTAAGAATTATACTCCATGATTCAAAACAAGTAATTTCGATTTGAAAACCGGATTGAATTTAAATAGGATAAGAATTACATCCAACTAAACGGATATTTTTACATCTTATGTATGTCATCCAATTTGAGTTCATGTTTGGAATATGGTAATTACATTATATGATAAAGAATATCTTTGTAGATATTGGTTTAAATTTATATCTCCATTTTCATTTTCAATAGTAATTAGACATCTCAAATAATTAAGAGTAACAAATATTTTAAGAATCCATCTCGGATTTCCACAGAAGCAAGCTATATTTTTACTCAAGTAAAATTTATATGGAAGTAGATTATAAATTTAAGTTTAAAACTTTACATTTAAAAATTATTTTAATTAAATTTGAAAATAGTTTAATGATTAATTAATTAAATCTAGGAATAATGAGTAAATATTCATTAAACCTGTAAGATATTCCACAGAAAGGATTCGTAAAATGAAAGCTTTATTTTTATCTTTTCAAATTTATTTAAACTAAATTTGAAAAATAGTTTAGTAATCAAATATTTATAAAATTTAGGATTAATTATTAAAGAACTATTAAACCTGAAAGAAATTTCATGGGAAAGATTTGTAAAATGAAAATTTTATTTTTATATTCAGTTGAAAATATGAATCATTAAATTTTATTTTGAAATGTTTCTAATATAAAATTTTAAAACACGCTACACTGAGCTCATGATACAATATTTTTGTTAACCCATTTTGTTCCCTTTTACCGCTGTTAAATATCAGAATTAGTTATACTGAAATGTATTAGGCTATATGAATTATTCTCTGAGTATTATCTTAATTCTATACGATTTTTTTTTTCATTTAATCTAACACAAGGGCAAGAAATTAAATTGTTTTTTATGTTTATAAATACTACAAAAAGAATCTTCTTTAATTTAAAATTACTTTTTATAATTAAATGTAATTTTTAATTCTTCGAAACCCAAAGCTCGATGCTTGTAATTGATTGAATTTAATTTCGCCCTAATACAAATTTTTAAAAAAAGAAATATTATGAAATTTCATTTAAATCATTTGAAATTTCATTCAAATCGTGTAGAAATTATAAAGTTATTCTTTCCTTTTAACACGTTCATTGCCTATACTCTAGCCTGATATCAGGACAATCTATTTAATTAGATGACTCCTTCTTTGATAACTGTAGTAGAGAAGGTGTCAGCTAATAACATAGATCATTTGGTCCTAGAAAAGAGCGCAATCTACGTGTTATCTCGTAGTTGGCAGTCAACGTGTTAATTATTTAATATTCAAAACTAAGCAATTTAAATGTATAGTAAAAAACGAAAGTATAATGAAATTTTAATTAAATTGTTTGCAATTACATTCAAATCGTGTAGAAATAACCCAATTATTCTTCCTATTTAATATTCACAATTAACCAATTTAAATGTATAATAAAAAAAGAAAGAATTATGAAATTTTATTTTAAATCGTCTGAAATTCCATTCAAACCTTGTGGAAAAAACCAAATTATTTTTTCCTTTTATTTATTTAATGCTCATAATTAAACCATTTGAATGTTTAATAAAAAAAAGGAAATACTATGAAATTTCGTTTAAAATCGTCTGAAATTCCATTCAAATCTTGTAGAATTAACCAAGTTATTCTTTTATTTATTTAATACCCATAATTAAGCAATTTGAATGCATCTTGATGAAGAACAGTATTGAAAAATCTCAAATACTGCTTTTTATAACCTGTTATCTTACTTTATTCATTATAATTCATGGTGATATAATTAACATATGAATAAAGAAAACTATGAATGGAGCTATTCAATTAGACCTAAACTTCTTCTGGGTTATATTATGAATACGTAAAAGCTTCACGAAAAGATAATGACAAGCACCAAACAATAGACTTTTGTTTGAGCCTGTGTTATTGAAAGGCAAGGTGAAGGACATATAAAAGAAACTATTTACTTTTTATATGATTTGAAGAGTTTACTGGATACGAAAGACGAGACAAAAGTGAAACTGGGACTTTCGATTTCTTTGAGGTTTGAATATACAAGAAAGATATTTATGAATAGAAATATCAGGCCAACCTTTTTTTTAAATTATTATTATTATTTCGGAACTACGATATAAAGTTAATAAACGAATATTTGCTTGTTCTTACTCATTTTTAAATAATTTGATAACTGAGATGTTAGTGAATAAGGCAATTTTTATGATTTAGCCGTAAATTGGTATTGTTTAATCGTATCAATATTTACTCATTATGAAATTTATTATAACGAAATGTTTACATTATTCTCATTATGAAATATATATA
>JAPMOQ010023314.1:3232785-3243818 GCA_026543055.1 Argiope trifasciata | reverse complement strand
TGTGTGTGTGTGTGTGTGTGTGTGTGTGTGTGTGTGTGTGTGTGTAAAATCGCATTTTTTCAGGAAAGGCCTCTATATAGATAAACTTAAAAATCAAAACCTATCTAAATTCAAAATTTGATCCAAATTGTGTGAGTCATTTTCAAGATACACGAAGTAAATTTATATATATAAGAATTGTCATTTAAAGATATAAGTGCTTAATCTTTTTTCCTTACCAAAGAAGTATTTTTTATATTAACATGAATCTCAAAACTAGTAAAATTTTCACCGAAAGGTATTTTCTAGTTTTGATTTGTATTTGAATCATTAGTTCTCAACTAACTGTTCATTTAATATGAAAGTGCTCACATGAAAAAAAAATCATATTTAATGCAACAAAAAAATCTAATAATGACAAAGACTTCAACAATTATAAATTTGTCAATAATCTTTGATTTTTTTCTTACGTAATGCCTACTTTCAATAGTCAGAATAAATTCAAGAAAATGTGAGGGAAAAAATTTTATAATTCCAATTAACTATTTCCCTTTTCCTGTTTGCAAAACTTTTACTGCTATTTGAAACAAATTTCCATTTCTTTTCAACTTCTTTTGTTCAACAAGACCGACATGATTTCAAAATGATCATAAGACAGAATTTCCTGAAAAGCTATGTTGCTGTCGTATTTTGTGATCATTCACGTGGAAAATAGGTACTCTATTAATCTCAGCAGAACAAAACAGCAGAAAATGTAACTGGCTTTTATGTGCACGAGTTTCTATTGTAATAAAATATAAACAAATAACAAATATTTCAAGCCCAACTGATTTGCAATTTTTTCAATGAGTGCAAGATAGACAGAACAAGTTTAATTTTTACAGAAATAAAATTGGATAGTTCATTAAAAATTGCCTTCGTACCTTTTAAAACTTTAAAATAATTGCGTGAACTATCTTAAACTAAATGAAAGAAACCGATTTTTACGTATATAATTTTTGAAACTTTTATATCATAGTACACCTATCCCCCGATTTACACTGAAGATAGGTTCCTTAGAAAACCGTGTAAATCGAAATCGTTGATTCTTATACGTAAATCCGTATAAATCGAAAACAAACTAAAATGTGCATAATTCAGTCATTTATTTCAACGTAAAATAAAACTAAATACATCTTAAAAACATAAAAATAACTGTCTATTTATGAAATAACAAAAATATAAGGTATATTTATGTAATTCATTTTACCTATAGAAACGAGAAAAATAAATTAAAAAATTTAATCAGAAATTTAGTTACTGTTATCACTTTCGTAGACTCTCAATCTTTTATTCCTGATTGGTATGATATCACATTTATGCAAATCAAAAACCGTATGATATCACAGTGCAAATTTAAAAACCGTGTAAAAGTGAAATCGTGTAAACCGAGTGCCGTGTAAATCGGGGGATAGGTGTAATTAAATTTAGGTTATTAAACTAATGAACTCCTTTGTATCACTTCTATATTTATGCCCACTTTTTATCTTTGAATATAAAAATTTGAAATGTAGATAAAGGTTTTTTTAACTTTCTGTCTGTGACATTTTAAATTACTCTAAGCTCCTGAACTGGCCTGGTAGTGGGGTCTCGGATTCTCAACCAGATGGTTTCAATTTCGTGACCTGTTTACACCGAAGAACCTTCTTGTAAGCTGGTCTTGTACACATTAAACCCATCTGATAGTGGTTCAAAATTACGAGGTCCATCCCAAAATAGCCTTAGTGTTGCTTTAAAATGGGATGTTAATGTAACTAAATTAAACCGTCCCATTTCAAGTTACTCTAAGCCGCTGAACATGAGCCTCTTAATTTTAATCACAATGGTTAGAGAATGAAAATGGAAGTTGTTTGCTATTGTCTATAATCCCACCATATAATCATTCAATTTATAGAAAAAACTTTTCAAGATGTTATTTCATCTCCACCCTTCAAAAATTTTGCTATAGTAATTTTAGTTGAAGAAATATTCTGTGATTCTCCATAAGCATTTATAATATGATATATAGCACATAGATGTAACATTAATTAAAGATAAAGAAAAAAATTAATATAGTTTAAATCGCACCAACCAAGATAGTTTCAGAGAAAGGACAGGTTAGTGTGTTATGAGCATTATTATTGACCCCAAAAATTCTTAAACAGTTCCTCTTGTGATCTATATGTTATAGTCACCTCAAAATCTCTGTTCTATCGCATATTTCAATTAATTATTATTTGTGATATTTCAAAATCAATAGTAATTTAAAGTAATATGATCATTTGACATTGTTTATTTTTTTCTAAATTCTAGAATCCGTTTCCCATCATAAATTTGTATGATTTTTCTAAACCACTGAGATTAAATATGCTTATTCTCTTTTCCCATCATTATATGGCCTTTAAAAATATTTATCATGTGAAAATTAAAGCAAATATAGTACTCTTTTGCCTAAGCAACCCACTCTTAGCTATCATCCATATTTCATTGCATATGCCTCCTCATGCATCTGCATTGAAATTCAATAAACATTTTACATTTTATTTACATTGTTATTGCTATATTATTACTATCCGTTCCTTATTTAAAGTAATACGATCATTTGAGATATGGGTTTGCTTTCCGAAATTCCAGAATCCATTTCCCATCATAAATTTGCATAATTGCTCTAAACTATTGAAAAGAAATGTCTTTATCCTCGGGTTCCATGGTAAAGATTATTGTGATATCTCTAGTCTTCAGAAATATTTAACATTTCAAAATTAAAATAAATATATTATTATTTTGTCTAAGCAACCCTCCCTAAAACTATCACTCATGCTTCATTGTATATGCCTCCTTTAACATCATGCATCTGCATTGAAATTTGATAAAAAATAATTCACATTGCAACTATTCGTACCTTATTCAAAGTCCGTGTTTTATACTTCTTCTTGCATACAGCCGACCACTTTGCCACCACTGAACGTAGCAGTATCGACAGGATTTGTTGTGGTCGACTGCTGAATAAGTATTGTCCAGCCTTACGTAGACTAATATTCATTTCAGCGTAGTAAACTAATATTCATTTCAGCTTAGTAAATGACTGTCTTCCTCCCCATCTGCACTCTCTCAATCCGTGCTTTATACTGTCAATTATTTAATTAAAAATAAGTTTGAACATTTACATATTTAGAGTTGAAATAATTACAAAAATAGATTTTAGAACCAATAATTCCCAAATATGTTCCCATATCTTACGTTTTTAATTTATTTACACTCCACCTATGTTCCATTGCATATGCCTCCTTTGATCCTATGCATCTGCATTGAAATATGCTAATCATAATTTATATTGTAATTACTACAGTTTTATTCGAAGCCCGTGCTTTCTATTGTCAATTATTTCATCAAAAATAAGACTAAAAGTTTGCAAGCTCACGAATAATAATTAAAAAAAAGTTTTTAGAACCAATAAATCCTAAATATGTTTCCATAAAATGTATTCTGAATTTGCTTATGCTCTATTGCCTGTGCCTCCTTTGACACTATTTTATCACACTATGCTTTGACCATTATGCTATCACTATGCTTTGGTACTACACTATCACATGCTTTGAGATATGATAAACAGAATTTGCATCGTCCCTATTTGTGCTTCATATAAAGTCTGTTCTTTTCTTCATTTATTTCACCAAAAATAAGACTAAAAATTTACAAATTTAAAGTTAAAGTAATAAAAAAAAGTTTTTAGAACCAATAATTCGTAAACATGCTACCATATCTTACATTCTTAATTTATTTCATTGCAAAAAAGAATTGAAATTTTAGGTGAAAAAAAATATTTTTAGTTAAGAGTTTTCAAGTGAAAGTAGACAAAATCTCTTTTTTTTAAAAACAATGGTCATTGTTTAAAAGAAAATTTGGCACGAAAGGGTAAGTGAATAATCGAAAGTCTATTCTTAGGTTATTTGTCATGCTGAGACGATCGATCTAAATTTAGATCCGAAGGAATAAACAATGGAAAGTTGAAAAGAATAGACGGAAAAAAAAAACTATCTGATGAAACACTGAAAAGAGTATTTTTCACCACGTTAAATTTCTGCTACTTTTTCGCAGAACTGGTTGTCCTCAACATCACGATATATATTTATAATTGGCAAGCCTCATACGAACTTGATAGTCAAGCATGCAAACTTTAAAATTTAAATTAAGTTCGAGGCCAAAAACACACCTCTCGTGTGGAATATTCCCAACAAACAGGTGTCAGCTGAAAGGGGGAGTATGATTGTGGTTGAATGACCTCAATGTGTAGTTCAACGTCTTCAAGTAATTTTGAAAACCAACACTTGCACATGAAAACAGTTGAGGTGTTTCATTAGCAATTCTCAAGGATTTCCTGTCTGGATTGTAATAGGATCTGACAGCACGTGTTACTTTCCGTCTCAGATTCGTGACCAACTTTTTTGAAAAAACTGCCCTACATTAGATAATTTTCAGTATTCTGTATCAATAGTTCTTCGTTATAAATCCGGTAATCATTCAGGGCAAGCTCTATTAATATTAGATCGATAGTGAGTTTACTAAAGAATTCTTTTGTTATTAGAATATTTCAATATAATATTTATTATTGTCGTTGTAGATTATAAAAGATTTTATGCTACTCAGACGAAAATTCAGGGAAATTTCATAGCCTTTAGGGTTGATGGTCCAAAATAAATTAGTTGGTGAAAGTATATATATCATTGTGTTTAATGTGCAATTTCAATGACTAGTCCTATTAGATAATTTTCAGTATTCTGTATCAAAACTCTTCGGTATAAATCCGGTAATCATTCAGGCCTCACACTATTAACCCATTTGCATCATATGAAAATATGAAAAAGGCCCATATAACCAAAATTTTTTTTATTTCATATTTAGGTGTAAAATTGCATAAAAGTAGAAAAAAATCCTTTTTGAGCATTATTTGCCAGTAATTTTGTTCAGTGTGGTAATATTTGAAATGTGGGATGCATATAGGTATAAAGCATATAATATGAATATAGTATATATCCTATTATTTGCATAGCATATAATATGATGCAGCGTATATATACGCTCCAGTGACAGTGACCAGGAAAATTGAGCGTATATATACGCTAATGATGCAAATGGGTTAATAATAGATAGATACTGAGTTTGCTAAGCATTTCCTTTGTTATTAGGATATTCTAAAATGTTAGTATAATAAATGAAATATTTTAATATAGTAATATTGTTGCCGCTGAAGAAAATAAAAGATTTTATGCTATTCGGTCGAATAGTTCAAGAAAATTTCATTGCGTTTAGGGTTAATAGTCTAAATTAAATTAGTTGATGAAAGTAAAAGAAACTTAGCAGTCTTTTTTCATAATGCAATCATTTCTAACTTAATTTCAATGTTTTGTGCTTAACAATAAGGATTAAAGGTGCTATGAATTTTGTTTAAGCTGGGTTAAGGAGAAACTGGTTAGGTTAGCTTAGAATGATTCTTGCATTTTATAATTTTTTTTTCTATTCATAACTAAGAAAGGCTTTTCCTTTTTATCTTCAAAATTGATAAAATCCTCTAATGAATTTGAAAATTATGAGATGATTATATTTTTCATTGAGTTCAAAGGTACGAATATAAAAGTTTTATTGGAACATTAATCTTTGAATTCTCTATTTTACCTAGAAGTTCATATTTAATTTTTAAATGTTATTACTTTTGTAGTAAATTCTTAGTTAATTTTTAATGCATTTGAAAACAGTTTCAATTAAGTAATGCGTTTAATTTGAATTGTTTCCAAATACATTAATTATTAAGTTGTTTTAAACAATTTAAGTTATCGTTAAATTTTAAAATTGGCGCTGTTTTTTGTTTCACGATGAAATGACTTATACTTTTAAATTACAAAAGCCGTTATTCAAGAATTTTTAAATAGCTGAAGTTCAAAATTTATTTGATATTCTATTTTAGTAAACTGAAATATACGGATTAAGAAAACTTCATAATAACCTAAGTAAGTTTATGAAGTAAACTTCATAAACTTCATAATTAAGAAAAATTCATACAAGAAACCGTTTCTAGACTCATGATATTTAATATGATATATTAAGAAAGTAAAAGTAAAGAAAAAATATTTCCCATTGTAGTTGAATGAAGATCATTATGATCAGTGCAGTGGCAGCAATATATATGTTTTTATATAGTATAGCAATATATATGGCGACATATGTTTTTAGGATCGTTTCTTTAATAATCATATTTCACCCTAAACAAACGGAAAACGCGAATACAAGGCATTAACGCATGCACACCTTAACAGAACAACATCTCATCTCATTATTTGCAATCGCAAGGCACTATGGGATATTCATCTAATCAGGCATTGCCATCTGATATCCAAAAGAGATGATAGAGTCATTAGTTTAGTTTAGTTTAGTTATATTAACGTCCCGTTTAAAGCAACGCGAGGGCTATTATGGACGGACCTCGTCATTTTGAACCACGATTAGATGACATCATCTCCATGACACACCACACCAGTGGGAGGACGTTCGGCCTGACAGATTTAACGTGCAAGAGACCCCCTCACACGACGGATCTTCGGTGGAATCGTGTCTCGAACCTGAAACCCGCCGGTTCCGAAGCCGAGACCTTACCACCAGTCCACCGCGGCCCATGATAGAGTCATGCAGCTGCTACAACACAAAGTAAAAAATCATTGAAGAAAGTAAAAGAATTCTCATCTCAATTTTTGCAACATATTTGTAATACAATTGCGACAGCAAAGAAAAGGTAGGATTTTTTTTTTTCAAATGCTTAAATAAAAGTTCTTCATGCTTCAATAACGTTTCATGCACCAAACGCCATAAATGTATCACGCCACTATAAGCTTCCGTAGGTCATTTCAACCGAATTAACACACATTTTGAAACTCTCAGTGATCTTACAATTAACATGGTTTCATTTCATAGCGTACGTTTCGATTTAAAAACTACGGAAATCTTTGCCTCATCAATCAGATGTCACACGAAACTTTAACAAATAGATCTTATATTTATTTTACGCATGAATGAAATTAAAACCAATGATATAGTGAAATAAAAGTACGTTCATTAGCATTTTGGTTGCTCCCAAAGAACATACGAAAACACGAAAGCTTAAGCAATCAGGAAGTGGTCATTTAGAAATACATAGTTCGTTTGTAATTCGTTTCATGCCATAATTTTGTTTATGACCATTACATTTATCACGCATTGATAGACCTCTGTTTAATGCAATATCAAGCAAACGTTAAAGTTGTTTTCAATATTATTAGATTTTAATATATGAAAAAAGGTTTTGGTCTACTTTCCTAATCATACAAATTCTGATGAAAGTCGTTTTCTGTTTCCTTTGGTCTACATTCTATTTTGCAAACAAATAAATTAGAAAAAATATGAATACAATTCTATTTTGCAAACAAATAAATTAGAAAAAATATGAATACAATTCTATTTTGCACGCGAATAAATTAGTAAATCAAAATTTTCTAGTTTTTAATTTTTACCTAACCTATATCAGCTTTCTTTTAAGTTTATAAGGATTTTAAATTTAAAATAATTAAATTAATAATAATCAGCTATCTATTAAATTAATAATAATTAAATTATTAATAATCAGCTGTCTATTAAATTAGTAATAATGATATTAAATTGAATTAATAATAATAAATAAATTTGAAAAATTAGAATACTAAATTCTTTTTAACTTTTACCTAACCTACACCAGCTAGCTATTAAATTCATAATAATCTTTGATTAATAATAATCAGCTGTCTATTAAATTAATAATAATCCGCTGTCTATAAATTAATAATAATTATTAAAATAAATTAAATTTATAATAAGCTGTTGCCTATAAATTAATAATTATGATTAAAGTAATTTAAATTTATAATAAGTAGCTGTCTATAAATTTATAATAATTGAATTATATTAATATTAATCACCTGTCTATAAATAATCAATAATTAAATTAAATTAATAATTATGAATAAATTTGAGATATTAGCAAACCAAAATTTTCTTTAGCTTTCATATAATCTACATCAACTGTCTATCAAAAAATATTTTACTTGAGGTGGCTGGAGATATTTTTGACAGGGAATCCTTAGGGTAGATTCTGAGTTATTTTGATTGGGAAAAAAAATCGTTGATTTTATTACTCTGTAAATTTTATTATTAACAATATAGTGGGTGGTAGGTTAGACAAAGTAAAATGTTATATTTTTCTTTAATTATATATTTTCGCTGATAAATAATTAATTATGTTTCGCAATAAATAATTAGTATTTTCCGTTAATAAATAATAAGTAATATCTTTCGAAAACAATATGTTTTTCTTTATTTCAATCAATAATCGTCTGCTGATTTTATGAAGAGTAAAATTACAGTATTCTTCTAGTAAAAAAAAATTTTCTTATTTCAAACAGCGACTTATTTTTTATGTTTTATTTTCTCCGTATTTGAGTAAGAAAAATTTGAAACCACTAAATTGGATCACTAGAATATCAATTTATCAGTGTGAAGTGACTTGGTTCGGAAATAATATATTTTTCATTATTTTAATTAATAATCGTTTGCCGATTTTGTGAAGCGTAAAGTTTCAATTATCTTCTTGTAAAAATTATTTTTAACATTCCAGAAAACGATTTATTTTTTATATATTATTCTCATCGTATTTCATCAAGTAAAATTTGAAACCATCGAGTACAGTCACTACAGAATTGTTTGAACAGTGTGAAATGAGATACATTTTTAATTAGTTAAAATTTCCTTTAGAATAGCCTTATGGGCAAAAGAAAAAATGTATGGAAATAATTTCGTATTTATATCATAAACGGGTGGGAATGTGTATCTTGATTGATATTTGCACTTAATAGTTTTATGCTCAGAGATAGTAAACACTTTTTATTTATGTATCCTCACCTTTCCGAAAGATCACTGTGACAGAAGTAATATTTTTATAACTATGTGAATGAATTTAATTCTGATCATTTGTAAAAAGATCATCATAAAAATTATAAATTTTATTCATTCACATTTTTTAAAAAAGCCGGCGTTCTGACATAGTGGTAGCGCGTCTTCCTGGTGATCTAGGTGACCAAGTTCGGGGCAAGTTGTTCTTTTGCGTTTTATCTGTGAGGTGTACGAATGTGGCCCTCTGTAAAAAAGGTCTGTGCAAGCGAATGTGACGTATGAAGTAATTAAGTCGTACTCTTGGTCCTAATTGACACTACTATAAAAACAAGTTTAGTTATATTGACGTCCCGTTTGAAAGCAACACGAGGGCTATTTTGGGACGGACCTCGTCATTTTGAATCACGGTCAGATGACGAGGACGACACCTGAACTGGCACCCCCCCTCTCCACACCAGCGGGAGGACGTTTGGTCTGATAGATTTAACGTGCAAGAGACCCTCTCACACGACGGTTCTTCGGTGAAATCGAGAATCGAACTTGAAACCCTCCTGTTCCGGAGCCGAGACCTTACCACCAGACCACCGAAGCCCACACTATAAAAACAAGAGACGCTTACTCGACTGAAATCACTGATGTCTGTCAGTGGGCTTGTAAAGTACGTAAGTAAGAACAACAACAAATAACAGTGAGATAATTAGAGAAAATTATCTCTTTATATTCTGATGATATCATGTAATTTGAGTAGAAACGGGGGGAAAATGGTCTTATAATAAAAAAGAGCAATAATATTTAAAATGACATCTATTAATACAATAAAAAACTATATTAATTTGTCATTTTGTGTATTGTTTTTTGGGTCGACTGCATTAATTCGAATCACGGTCCAGTGCTTTCTGATACAGTTTAGAATACCATCGTTTTTATGGCAAACTTTCTAATTTATTTCTTATTTGAAAGTTTTAAATACTTAATCAATTTGAAATTTGATACGCATCACTTCTTCATACTAAACTGATATTTGATAAAGTCGAAATTCGAACCTTAGCTGACTAACAAAAGTGGAACATTAAATTAAATTCACTGATAAATTCAATTAATTATTCTAATTACAAGACTAAGTTATTTAATCAGAGAACATTTTTCTGGATTTCTGACGCACAATTGTAAACTGTACTTATATTCTGTATTTGAATTCGCAAATCTCCACACTTTTACAAACTAAACATTATTTTTAAATTCTCAAAGCTGTAAAATTGTTTAATTCCCAGTTAAAATATTAAAGTCATTTTTCATTAAATATTGGTGATATTTACTTAAATCAAAATTTTCCAGATGGTGCTTTTAATCTGTGATCAGAGATCATTTCTTTATTCATGTTTAAATTTTTATGGAAGTATGGAGTCTTCCTAGAAAATACTATAATCTATTTAAGATTTGGTATAATACATTTATAATTAGCTTTTTTATTCTAATTATATCAAGTGCTGTTTAATAGTAGATAATACAGATGTTAAACATTCTTTCATTTCTTACAAAGTATTATGACTAACTATTTTCTTTTAAATACCTCACACTTCAAAGCTGTTGCGCATGCGCCAATCGGTTTTCGTGTCAACGCAATTAAGATAGGATTAAAAAAACACAGAATGTCAACTGTTTATTATTCAATAAGCAATGTATATAAATATTCTGCTACATTTCAATTAAACTGAAACATTATGGTTTAAACAGAAAAGGGATATAAAAAAAAACAATTAAATGAAAAGACGCCCTATACGAAGAATTCTAGAAATGCACTATTCTTAATGTGCATTATCCTCTTGCAAAATACAAATAAACATGGATTTTTGAAAAATATGCGTTTTTGATTATCAAAAAGGATAAACATGAATTTTTGGACTAAACAACAGTAAGTGTTTATAACTTTTGATGCTAAGTAGAGCTTGCTCAAATATACAAAAATTCATGGATGTGCGTGCGTGCATCATGTGTGTGCGCACGTGTTTATACATACATACATATATATACATATATATATATATGTGTGTGTGTGTGTGTGTGTGTGTGTGTGTGTGTGTGTGTGT
>JAPMOQ010023314.1:3211929-3232685 GCA_026543055.1 Argiope trifasciata | reverse complement strand
CGGTGTGTGTGTGTGTGTGTGTGTGTGTGTGTGTGTGTGTGTGTGTGTGTGTGTGTGTGTGTGTGTGTGTATGTGTGCAATGATATTTTAACATTTAATTTAAATTCAAATTAATTTCTAAAGTTTTATCTTAATTTAGCCCTTATCAAAGTCATTCTCTTATTTCCTGACCCAATCCCACGTTAAATATTTAATTACTTCAAGAAATGGTTTGTTAAGTTCTTTAGCCAGTGATTCCAATGGGGAGATTGACTGATAAAAGTTGCTGAACTAAACAAATAATTTTATAAAAAGATCCCTGTGTTTCCCCTACTTTGAATATCACATGTTCAGAAATTCCTATGAGAATCTTAATGATATATTAGCACGATAAACAATACTTTCCCTATCAAAATATGCTATATAACAGGTGGGAAAATTAAGTTTCGCGTGTCTGCTTGTCCACGCTGCTTGTAAATATAACGCCTGTCTTCGGAAATGGAATATAGGGAACTTTAAAATGAAAAGCCTTCTTCAATGTCTTCGAACCTGCCTTTCTGTTTCTAAAATTTTAAATCATTACACACACGTACACACACACACACACATATATATATATATATATTAGAATAGAAATATTTGGGAAGGAATATTTATGTTAGGTATTTATATCTAATATACATATTAATAATACGTTATTTAGATATAATTCCAAATTTTTTAGAAATGGCAATCACCACATAATACATTTGTGATAACTTTAAAACTTATACAGACGATTTAATCAGAATGATTTTACCATTACATAGCAAAAAGGTATGCCATCTAAGTTATATCTTCTAATTATTGTTCAAATTTCAAAGATATTAAAATTTTATTTTCAAATATGAAACAATGAAAGAAAAACTGGTATGTTTTTATGTGATTATTAATCCTTTCTCGCATTTCTTTTTATAATTTTTTTAAATCCTGCAACGGCAACATCATGATGTTTCGGAGTTCCGTGGTGGGATACCCGTGAAAAGTGGTCGAGCATCTCCACTTCATAATTTAAAATGGCAGTTATAATTTTTTAATTTAGGGAAAGATTAAAATTAATTCAAACTAGTTTAGACGAGCGTATAAAGCTCTAACTTCATGAAATTTAGTGTAATTGTTAAATTAATCTTTTTATAAAGTAGTTATTAATAGTAAAATTATTTTGGATTATTTATGGGGTAATAGAGAATTTTAATGGAATAACGTTATGCGTGCCTTTTATTTTGGGGATTAGTTTAATTAACTATTTTAATTAGTTATTTTTGAAAGAATTTAGAAAGTTTGACGCGTTTAGCTCATTGTAGCTATCTAAGGTCGAAACAGAAATATTGTAGAAAAAGTATAATCCACCCAGAGTAGCAACTGAGTTGGAAATTCTCAGTCTTTTTATGGAAAGAAAGAAAGAGAAAAAACTTTCAAGCTGAATTTTTTTCGTGTTTTGAAATTCTGCCACTCTTACCAATTTGTAGCGTTTGAAATGTTTTAAGTAATACGATGAAAAGAAATTATTTTATCAATGCGAGCAGTAAAAAATATTAGACAATAAAGGACGATATTTTTTTTCCAGAAAGTAATTTCGTAATTTCACATTTCCACCAGGAAAAATCATTTTATGTATTTTTTTTTATTTCTTTACAATTGAGACAATTATCAACGATTTCACAATCATCCAAAATCTCTGGTACACTTAAGAACATTTTCCCCCCTTTCTTTTTCCCTCCTCCTCTTCCTACAACCTATATTTCAAGCACGGGCAGCTACAACAATCTTCTGTAATTTAATAAGGATACTTCCGAACCTCTTTAGAAAGAAATGAAACAATGTTTCATCGAAGAGCCCTTCACCACACTTCCTCCTCAAGAAGAAACTACCGAAAATACGAACCAAGCGAACCCCATCGATGAAAACCCTCAGCGGCGAGAAAACGTCTGATTTCCAACCTGTTGCCACTCAGCCATTGTCTATACTGCTTAAAAACTGGGTGACACACTTTCCTTTCCCACCTAATCTTTCGCTTTCTATAAATACCATCCAAGGGCAATGTGCCGGCAAATTACGTCCTCTTTTGCGTAAAAATGGCTATGGGTCACCGTATATGACCCACGGGGCGTCGTTGATCATTGGGGGTAAGGTCACGGTTACAAGGAGTTGGGATACTTAAAATTCGTAAGAAGGAAAAGCGGGTTTTATTATGCATATAAAGGCTTTTGTGATTCGGTAACATTTGCGCAAATTTTTCTTTTAAGTCTTCTGACTTTTAACTTCCTCGTCCAGGTCAGGGTACTTATTGTGCAAAAGAAGGTATGTAGTGATATGACACAGGAATACGCAATGTTTCCTTCTAAAGTGTTTTTCAGTCAAATAAATTCAGATAATTTGTTTTGATCTTTGTTCGGGAGTTAAAACAAAGACATAATTAACCTATTTAGCTAATGTTTTTAGATATTTTTTGAACAATGAATTATTAAAACTACGAAATTTTTACTAATTGAAAAAATACCACAAATTTTTATGATGATCATTATATTTAGATTGCATTTTTCTGGTAGATTTAAGAAATGCTGGTAATTCAGAAAGTTATTTTAAGAACAAAACACAGAACGATGCACAGCTTTCACATGCCGTTAGAATCAATTTATACAAAATATGTAAAGCCAAACAAAGAAATCAAAGTAAAAGAACATCTGGAACAAATGGCTACTTATTCTCGCTTTAAACTATTAAAACTGAAGAGTGTCTTGATTTTAAAAGATAACAATTTAGTAGCCATAATTATAATTATCTTCTTTAAAACTAAATTTATTAAAGATTTCTTTCGAGTGAAAAAAAAAACTTTCTTAAATCCATTCTCAACTTAAGTGATGTGTGAAAAGTTTTAATCAATAATGTGTAGTAAACAAATTGATGCGGTTTTTTACAACGTTTCAAATCTTTAAAAATCTCTCTCAGTTATATATTTTTACATTTCTGTATACAGATTCATTTTTTTTAAATCTTGCATGACAAGAAACCGGAATTTTTCATATTTCTCTAGAACACATTACTGGATTTTAAAATCTTCAAAAAGTAATATCACAAAAACTGGCGCAAATAAGTTGATTTCTGTAATGCATCCAATTAGAAACACCATGATCGGTTTTTGCTGTCTATGAATCTTATCTTAATGTTTTTGCAACTTTATTTCTACCTATAGAAAACAGAAGATTCTTGCCATAGAACTTCCAGTTAACTCATTATCTTGATATGTAATGCTATTTATGGTTTTATACAGTATTAATGTAGAAACATTAAATTTTTCACACATGTGTTATCGGTAAAGTATGAAATCCAGCATTGTATCTAATACTTAAAATTAGATGGCAATGTATGAAATGATTTATATTTCATACATTTCCTAGGCATTTTATAGAATGCCAAAAGAGAAACAAGCAAAGTATGAAATACATCTACGATTCATTTCCGATTGGTTTCTACCGACTTGAAGCTTCTGAAAAAACTTTAAAGCAAGCATATGCGAGATCACTATTCACTTTATGCTCTCAGAACTTGATTGGAATATCCCTGACCATGAAATACCTTTCCGGTCAGTAGCAATAGCTCAGTCCAATGGAAACTGCCAAACATGTGTGAAACAAAAGTTCAAAGTATCAAACACCTTAAAACATCAAAATATGAAATGTAAATCAAAATGTCATTCAAGCTTATCATGTCGCAACAAATAAGTTAATTATTTTTATATGAACATTTTGTTTGCCTTAATAAGAAAAGCGAGATTTTATTTTGTACACCTTTCGTTTTCCTTTGCGTGTTTTGAATAAATTTTTTAATGCTACTCTCATTATTTTTTCAGAAGCACATTTGCATTTTGAGAAATGCACGTCATTTATATAAGGCGTAGTTGGATCCTTTTTTTATATTTTACCGAAATAGCATTTTATAGAGTCTAAGCATTCTACAGAATGCCAGTGTTTCATATTTAACCAGTAACATATACAGTGTTCAAAATCATTGCAAATCATGCTTGTCTTGATAAAAAAAAGCATTTGATACTATTAATGTCACATTAATCAAAATTTGATTTCCAAATAAATCATGATAATAAAATCATTGTTTAATAGCTTGAACACACACCAATTTAGTTTCATGAAATTATAAAGTAGACATCAAAGAACAAGCTGATTTCATTTTGAAAGCCTTATAAGTCTTAACAGCAATAAATAGGTAATAAAAGATTATTACCTAAATAAAATGGTTTAAATAAGATCATGAAAACGGAAGAATTTTTAGATAAGACCATTAACCATGAAGGGAGATTGTAAGAATTTATCGCAATTTATCGAATTTATTTTAACTTCAACTTTTTTTTTTCTTATTGTTATTTTATTTTAGACTGAGAAAAGCAGGTGAGTAAAAATGAGAACGTGTTCTTTAAAATAAAGAAAAAGCCTTCTCGAACATTTGTCTAACAGGATGCCGGTAAGCACTGATGCTATAAAAAATGCTTTTTATAATACTTCAAGAAAATCATTTGTATTGACTGTCTTTAAAATATTACCTGTTTTGATGAATTGTGCTTTACTGTTGAGATATAAAGATTTATTTTAGGAATCGTATCTTTTTATTGCAATAGTTACGGCTCAATATTTTTCATTAAAGGGGAAGAAAATACTCTTGAACAAACAGTAATTGAAGAGTGAATAGGCTTCTAATTCAATGGAAACTGAAAAAAACGCGTGCCTCTAATTTTAGATCTATTTTTATTATATTTCTCTCTTTTTGACAGAAATACCGAACCGAAAGAAAAAAAAAATGAAGAATGAATCAACAATAGTGACCAGTGTGAATGAACTTCGTACCTAAACACCTATTCAAAGAATGAAAGGATCAATAGTTGACGCTGTGCGTGTTCGAAAGGAACCAATCAAAGATAATAAAACTCGTTAACTGAAGAAAGTTTGAAAAGTGAAAACATAGTGTCCAGCGACAGTGAGTTATAATGAAGTAAGGTCAGCGGCCTCATGCAAAAACTCGCTCAAAGATAGCAAAGATAAATTTCTGCCAAAAGAGAGGAAAAGAAAAACGAAAATGGAACAATTTGCCTCAAGGAAAAGAATAAAAAGAACTTGTCTGTTTATGCAATATACACTTGGAGCAAATTTTGTTTAATAAGAAGTCAGTTATTTGTACTTTGGAATTCATCATGGTCAATTAATTAATACTTAGAACAGTCGCTATTTAATTTATATCAGTTCTTAGCATTGACCATCGATTTGGCGTGTATTAAAATCATTGTCTCGTCCGTAAATGCTACACAAAAATGGGTCAAATTTTGTTTACTAAACAGGCAAAATACACCAATTATTTATACTGTGAAATTCTTATTTCAATGGACAATTAATTAATACTAGAATAAATACCTACTCTTACCATTAAGTATTGATTTGGCGCGTGTCAAAAACATAGCTTTGCTCATGATGCCATGTACTAAAGTAGCGAATTCTGCTTTTAAGCAGGCAAAAAAATTCACTTACTTATACAGTGGAATTTATCTTTTAATGTTAATTAATTAATATTAGAACATCTACCATTTTATATATATCTAATCTACCATCAATTTGACGCTTGTTAAAAACATTTTATTCATTATTATTTTTTTTTCGTTTAATCATTAAATAATTAAATAAAAATTCATGCATAAAATTTTTTAATATTTTATATTTTATCTCTTTCGTAAAGAATGAATCATTCCATCCTACATAAGCGCCCATTATTCGATTTTTAAAGTAACTGCAAACTTTTCTTTCCTACAAACCCCATTTTATGAATACTTTTTAGACAAATATATTTTCCCCGATGATCATAAAAAGAGGATGTTCTATTTTTATTGCCTTTAGCGGATTTTGCATTTTGCAAATATTTCATTTATGGAGCTTTAACAATAATGTACTCAAAAAGTCAATAAACTGGCATATGCTACATCCTTTTTTTTTCAAAGTCTCTACAAATCATAATAAAAAGAGCTTAAAATTTTTCATAAATTTCATAAAAAATACAATAAAGTATCAAAATGATAAGTTTGATTTTTCATGTTAAAGATCTTAGTCCTTTTTACACCAAAAATATTAGCCTAAATACGACTGTTTGTTTGCACTGTTTTTCCTTATTGAATGAAATTCATGTATTCTGCATAATAGCCATATATTTTTATGTAATATTTATGTTCTTTGTTGGTAAGGCAAAAATTTATTCCATTCTTAAATGATCGATCAGTCAATTGCGAATCAAATTTTCATTCCAATCTGCTTTTAAAATAATAAGAAACTCAAGACTGATCTTTCTTATCGCAGAAACAATTCTATAAAATGTAATCCTGTATGCAATAAAAATAGAAAATGCATATCTTGATTTTATTTTTGAACTAAAAAATAAGCATCTCACTTTTTTTCTCATTGAGAATATGCTTCAGAAATATATATATTTAATTTTTATATTCATGTTCATTGGGACTTAGAATTTTTATGTTTCTTGCAAACTAATCCGAAAAAGCAAAATTTTAAAAATAATTAAAATAAAATTAATTAAAGGTTATGGAAATATAGTCTATAACAATCAATTTTTATATCGTCATAATTTTTTAAGTATAATATTTTGATTATTCAATCATTTTTTTCTAATAATATAATACTGAAACTTTTATTTAAGCTAGCATCTTCATCGTAAATGTTTGTTTAAGTATATCCATTATTCTTTATTGCAAATACTAGAATTTTTTCTTTCGTACTTTTTATTTAGATAGAACATTTTCTGTATTAAGTGAAAGTTTTATATTTCAACTTAAGGTATCCGACTACGTTCGAAGGAAAAATTTTGAAAAATTGGATTTTTTAGAAACTATTTAGGGTTTTTAGATATACTGTCTTTTAATAAACACTATAAATACAACAAAATTATTTGAAAATATAATTTATTTTGAGAAATGGGAAAATTCGCAGTAAATTTTAATGAAATTTAACAAAACGGTTTGCACTTTACATAAAATTGTGATGCAGCAATCCTATTTTTCTTTGAACATAAGTAATGGAGTATAGCGATGAATGAAATGAACCAAAATCTAAGAAACATTTTGAGACTCAAAGAAGTTATGGGTAAAAATACACGTATATATGCATTTTTGTCATAAATTTAAGAATTAATTTTTCTGAAAACGTCTGTAAATGAAAAAGTATACCACCTACACTAAAACTTTTGATTCATTTCATTGTCCATATTATTTAAAACATGCTCGGTAACTTTTATGTAAATACCTCTATTCATTTTTGAGATATCATGTGAACGGTGGAGAATTTTAATGAAAATGAAAGTTTTGAGAAAATGGAAACTAAAGATAAATTTTAGTTGAAAAATATGTGACCCTGGATGATATTTCAGCCCTCCCTTTTCTTAGAACGGATAAATTGTTTTGAGTATAAAAATGCCTGAACTACAAGAAATAAGAATTTTTAAAAAATCGCCAGTGTGGTCGATAATTAGTGTTTTTAACGTAGTCGGATACCTCAACAAATTTTTACTTGCATATATTGAAAAAGTAATAATAGCATATATATAATAATAATAATATATTCTGATTTGTACGTCTGGCATTAAGTAAAGATTTGGGATTACAGAACGGATCATCCTACTGTTTTTATCCGTTCTCAATATTCTGAGCCAAGTTAATACTGTGAAGTTAAATAAAAACATGAAATCGAAAGACAAAAAAAAGGGGGGGGGGGACTGACAAATTATAAATTTTTAGTTCGTAATTCTGCAAACTTAGCTTTGAATAATCCTTTTTCTGTATCATAAACTTCTTCGCGAATAAAATCAATTTAAATAATTTTATAAACGCCATTTTAATCATGTATATTTAAGTATATTTTTGCTTATTTTTTATTCATAAATTATAATTATAAATAAAAAGAATCTTAAAATCAGCTTTTTTTCTCAATTCTTTATCAAGTGAATCATTTCTATGGTTTCGAAATTAAAAAAAGGTATATCAATAATTAAGCTATGAAAGTTCCGAAATAGCATATTGCCATCAAATATATATAACCACGCAAAATTTGGAAGCTATCATATGAGGAAGTAAATAAGAAATTGATTAAAAGAATCCCCTTTTTTTACGAGCATGAAATAAGATAATTAAATAAAAATGTTCAAAAACACACAAGTTCATAAATGGGAACTAGACTTCTGCTTAACTAGTTTACTGCAAAAGCATGAAAACCTGAGGCTAAAAAGCATAGAAATCTCAAAAAACAAGACTGTTTTTGAAATACTTAATAAGGAAAACGAACAACACCTGGATGAATCTTACTTTCAGATATCCATCAAAAACGAACCTGACACTTCCTTGAAAGAAAAAAAGATCCGCATTTCAACCCCACCTATGTGTTCACATTTAAACAACTCTGAATTCATCACAAGAGAAGTCGCATTGAGATATGACACCTTTTCAGGTCCTTGACTTTGATTCGTTAATTAGCCCAGTCCAGTCCGTCTCTAAAAACTTTCTTTGAAACATCTTTTAAAGAGCGATAAAGAGAGGGAAAGGTGGTCAAATACAATAAACCTTTTCAAAGAATGGTCGATCAAAAAGATTCAATTGTCGTGAATGGAGAACAAGAAATAAAAACGTAGCAGCCTATTTTGATTCTTAATTTAGCCAGGAATTATGTATGCTTTTTTCTTCAATGATCCAAAAGCAATCCTGTTCCTTTTTTATTTGCTAATTTCTTGATCATAAATTCAAGAGATCATTAGTTTCTGGATAGATGGTCATAAATGGGTCGTGCGTTATTAATTCCTTTCACAAACAAAACATCAGTGGCTGAAAATGTTCATTAATACGAGGCGTGTACAAGATGGAACTACATAGTTTGATTTTAATGATGACCACACGTTACTTCCTTTTTCAAATCTTTTTGTTAAAATCTTGAAGCTTTCTTTGAAATAAATATCTAACAATAGTCTTCAATTATATTTAATTTTCAATATAATTATTCTTATAAAAATAATTTCTTATAAAATATTCTTTATTATTATTATATTGTTTTCTTTCTTTTGAATAATAATTTATTTTTTTCTGAAATGTCGATGTGTAAAAGAATTTTAAATTGAAGTCAATGGAGCTTCACTTTAAATGAATATTTTTATTCTGTTACTTAAAATAACAAAAATAACGTCTGGTTTTATATATCTATATATATATATATTCCGTTTTTATAAAATATTCTTCTTTATTATTCCTTTATTATAATATTCTTTTCTTTCTTAAAAAATAATTTATTTTTTCTGAAATTTAGATGCGTAAAAAGATTTTAAATTGAAGTCAATGGAACTTCACTTTAAATTTTCATTCTATTATTTAAAATAACAAAAATATCATCTGGATTTATATGTCTATATTTTTTTCTGTTCTTATAAAATATTCTACTTTTATTATAATATTCTTTTCTTACTTAAAAAATAATTTATTTTTTCTGAAATGTAGATGTGTAAAAGGATTTTAAATTTAAGTCAATGGAACTTCACTTTAAATGAATATTTTCATTCTATTATTTGAAATAACCAAAATATCGTCTGGTTTTATATATCTATATATTTTTTTTCTGTCTTATTGCCATTTACTCATTTTTCGTTTCAGTTCCAAATATCTGGAAGATCAAGCTCCGCTCGGCAGGTTTGTTTGTTTTTTAAGAACATTTTGTCTTTTTGGAGAAAATATTTAGACATGAATCATATACTGATAACATTTGAATATTTTTCAATCTTACTTATATCTGAATCAGTCATTTAAATAAATAAAAAATCATGAATGCACTTTAACATGTTATTCGAAACAATATGCTATATTGCTGTATTCACCTCACAGCCTATCTATCCATTACTTATATTTTTATACCTACATTCAGCTTTATTACGGTGAAATCGGGTCTGAGATGGCGCTATATGACCTTGTTAGCATGAGAAGAGATTTTAAAAAAAGACTCAATAGTTAGCTATAAAAATTGTATTTCGGTGTGTATAATCACGTTTTTTTTTTCAGGGAAAATGCATATATAGACAATTTAAATAGCAAAACTATTAGATATAAATACATAAATAAGAAAGTAAAGCAAAAAACTCGACTCGCACAGAAGACCTGCAGCATTCTTGTCATTCATGTTATTCTGACCAATATACTGCATTGCACACTTCGAAGCGGAAGCTTAATATACTTATTAATAGTTGGTTATAATGTGTTTATGTGTCTGTAAAATCAAATTATTTCCTGAAAGCCACCTGTATAAATAAAAAGCAAAACCTTATCTGAATATAAAATTTGAGTCAAATCGCTGGAGCCGTTTTGAAGATACTCGACATAAATAAATAATTTTTTAGATTTGTACAAGAATTATATATATATATATATATATATATACTAGAATTGCCGGTTTAAAGGCATAAGATATTATTTTAAACGTGCCATTATGTTTTAATTTCATAAACCGTTGCATTTTTTTTTTTGCCTTTATTTTAATTTTATTATTACTTCGTATATATATGATTCCTGTAAAACTGTTTACTCTGATCTTGAAACAGGTTGAAAAGAGCAAGATAATTAAAACCAATTCAATTCAAATTCATTTCGACCAAATTTTAATCATATGTTTTAAATTTTAAAAAATGTCAGCTATGATTTTTAAAATAATACTTAAAAAAAAGAACTTATCAAACCTTTTGCAACCTTTGCAATATTACACTCAAATCTATACAATTTTAATTTCACGCTTCAGGACCTTTTACGTATTCAATAGTAAACAGCCTTTTAATTTTTCCAACACACTGATATATATTTTATTCATTATCTATAAACCTTTTGGTACATTGTTCAGACATTTAAAAAAAAAATGAATTATCCAATTTAATATTTTTATTCTATTAAAATAAATAACTTTAATGATTTAAAAAGATTAAATTATTATTATTTTATTTAAATTATTTCAATAATTTTTCAAAATTTTATTTTTTAATAGAGATTAAAAGTTAAATGATATTACTAAAAGTTAATTTAATTAAATGAGGTTAAAAGTTACAATTTAATTAGACAATTATGTCTAACTAAACTGTAATTTTTAATTTCATTTTATATTTTAACAGATAAAATACTTAACACAGTCGCACTCCTAAAGCCACTCCTGAGTACGGCAAGCTCTGTAAGTTATAATAAGTTATTTTAAGAATATTTTTTTACCTCTTTGTTACCATCTATATTAAAAACTAGAGATAGTTGTCTCTCCGAAACTTTCTCGCATGCTCTAATAAACTTGTCAGGTCAAAAAACGTCTTGCTTGGCACTGGAGTACTATAGTTACAAAACATTAATCTTTGAAATGAATTAAGCCTTTTTATTGAATAAATCGTGTGAGTTTTCTGGCGATTAATCCTTGTAATGCAGTTACTAATATATGAAAATCAAGTTTATGTTTTAGACGAGTTTTCCCAACCGATTAAAACAAAAATTTGACAAAAAACTACATTAGTAGTCACGAAACTCAAATCCAAATTTAATATATTTTAGTCATTTTGTCTTTGAATTATCATGTTTACATGTTTCTGAAAGTGCAGACCAACAGAAAATCAGTTCCTTGTTGGATTTGCTCAGGATTAAAAAAGTGTCTTGACTATAATTATTAATTTTATGTATCAAATTTTATCTACCTTGCTTTATTTATTGTATAGTTATGGTGTTAATTTATATTCGAATAGACGAACAGATGGACTTCCCTTGAGCTCAAAATGTGACAGAAATTTGCAAAATTGGTATAAAGACCATATACCAAATTTTAGTTATCTTTGTCACAGACAGACAGATGAACATTTTTGAAAGAAAAGTGTTTTTCAAAATCACGAAGATTTGAAATGAAGATATTCTTCAAAATTTCGACCTCGAATTTTTTGATGATTACTATATACTTTCCCTGTGCTACGTATACGAGAAAATAAAGATGCTAATTAAAATTTCAGCTAATATTTTAGTTACTTGAGTTTTGCTACTTCTACGAATTTAAAATATTATTGTAGCCCGGGATAGTCTGGTTGGTAGGGTGTTGGATTCACATCCCTTATATTGCGAGTTCAAACCTTGCCGACCAAAGATTCTCAGTATATATGGTGACTGGCGTCTGTATGAATCTGTTGTGGCCACCAAGGCAAGACAATACTTCTGGAGGCACTGAATCAGAGGCGATAGTCTGAGACTTAAGCCAAAATTACGATCTGTTAATGAAATACATGAACAAAGTCCGCCCTTAAAAAGGGTTGTGACACATGTTTAGCTAAGACGTACTATTGGTCCCAGATGTCGCTACTGAAAAACAACAAACGAGCTCTCAGCTGAAAATCCTTGACTTAGTCAAGGAACTTCTCTACGACGGGCCACTAGAAACAACAACAAATATGTTAAATACATCTTACCTGTGCACATTATTTTGATAGAAATTTTGAAAAGATAATAAAATATTTTGAAAATCACAAGTAAAATATCACATGAAACGTAACTGGCATTAATGGAATGCTTTTTCTAAGTTGCTGAAAATATCTTTTTCTTCCTATAATATTTTTCGAAACTATCACCGAAAAACAATATAATTACAAAATCGAACAATGACTACATATTAGTGACATGACACACAAATACTTTCAGAGAGCTTTTAAAATTGAATAACGAATTTATTCTTCCATATAGTGACATTTTGATTTAAAGTTTACAAGAATATTAAGAAGAGTTTTTTTTTTTTCATTCTGAAGTAGTATATAATATCTACTATACAATAGAACTGAGAAATATGTTTCACAATTATCGGAAACTTTCAAGCTCTCTTATTAGAGAAAGTCAAGTTTCACAATTTCCTAATAAAATGGATGTAAAAGTATTCTATTATCGTTGGTGCACCGATCCGTGTAAATTGTTAAGCAATTTAAATTTGAACAGTTGTCGAACATATTTATTTTTTGTGTGTCATTGTCTGTAACTGTCGAAGTTATTTATGATATTTTCAGTTGTTCAGGAAATTAAATGAGACGAGACAAAGTGCTAGACGTGAAATGAATGTTCCGAAAGAGAAAATTAAAAAGAAAATTCCTACAATCGATAGATTTCAATTTTTTTAAAGTATTTTTGTGCACTGAACCTATATTTCAGGCATATAATTATTTTTGAAATAATGTATATTTTTCAATTTCTGATACGAAATATCGAATTATAAATTATGCTTGCATCGATAAACCCGAGGTATTTTTGAAATGGTTATTATTTAGTATTTGGTTTCTATTGAGAATTCTTAACTACAATATTGTAAGTGATGAATTATTTTATTTTGAATTTTTATTTTTATTATAATTTGAGATTTATAATGTTTCTATATATGGCTAAAATGGCTATGATTTTATTTAGATATTGTAATTTAGTTTTCATTAATAATTGTCAGACATTGGACTTTTTGATTGAAAGCATTTCAGCATGATCTTGCCATAGTATTAAAAATGAGTGGATATCTTTAGACACATTTTTTCCTAACAGATTCATAGACTGTTTCTTATAATTTTCATTTTATTTGTTAATTTTTCCATTTTAAAGAAGCTTTATTACTTTTATCCTTGAATTGTGAGAGCAAAAAATTTTATGTGATTTCATATAAAAAATGGAAAAGTTGATTTTTTGCATTTGTTTGTATTCGAAATGAATTACAATTTTAATATTTCTTTATTATTTAGATAATATTTTTATAAGAATTAGGATGATTAGGCCTTTCATCAAGACTGTCCGTAACTGGAATTTAGAGCATTATTTTTTTGATTCATGATTTTTTTGAATTTAAACTAAAATCAATGAAAGTGGTCTCCCCCAAATTTTCGCACTTACTCTCGAATAAAATTGTCAAGCTAGAGAACTCCGGACATAGCCTTGGCATACAATAAGTCCCTTAATCTCAACCCCTGTGCCTGAGTTCGACAATTCATATTTCATAAGAAAGCGTATGAAATTATATTATCTCAATGGTCATTTGACAATCTACAGTGATAATCTATTTATTAAAATCTTCTATTTTTGAGAGAAATGTACAAAGCATAGCCTTAACAACACATTCTTTATGACAAAAAAAGCCTTAATAGAATCCTCCCAGCCCCAATCACTGAACTGATTTCACCTACTTTTATAACATAATGAAGTTCCTTATGTAACATCAAGAAACGTTTATGCCTTTAACATAACCTCCAATCCCAACAGTTGAAGTAATTTCGCCAATTAATTTCATCACCTTGCAAGCAATCATAATGCTCTCATAATTCTTATTCATGTTTAATGTGCAAATATAATATAAAAAATAGTTTTTTCTGATAAGTTTGTCAAAATTTAGGGACCGAACTAAATTAATGCTCTTAAATATTGGGACAACAGCTAGTGGCAGAAGACGGTAAGAGTTCATTTAAATGCAAGATTGAAAACTGATAGCCTCATTAACATTAAAATAATTCTGCGGGACTCAATTTTTTTATATTATCTGCAATTTTATTTTACACTATCAGGAATTTTCTTTACATGTCTTAGTAAAATATATCTTATACAAAATGCTCGTTTCTTTTGTCAAATAAAATTTAAAACTTTATCACTTGGTGATAAATATTTGGGTGTCTCAAAAATCTCTTTCTCATTGCGCTATGAATGGTCTTAACTGATCCTGCTTGTGCAAATAGGCGGTCTTATCTATTAGCCATCGGTTTCAATCTTCCCAGATTTCTTTTTACGGTAAGTTTCGTTTGAGCCCCCCAAAAATACCCATTACATCCCACAGAAATTCTTTTGTCCAGTTGGTGGGATTGGAAAAGCGCAATTTTCTATGAGTTCCTTCTTCAAGGAGAAACAATAAATTTTAAAAAACACTTTCATCAACTGGATGAAATAAACAACAAATGAAAACTGCCATAGAAAAAAAATGACCATAATTAATGAATCGACAAGGCGTTGATTTTCATCGTGACAACGGGAGACCACATATAACATTAGTCTAAAAGAAAAGCTCTTGCAACTTGATTGGGATGTTTCAGCGCATCCTGCATATTCTCCAGATCTCGCTCCATTTGATTATTACTTGTTCCTGTCCTACAAAAATTCCTTTCGCCATAAGCTCTTTAAATCCACCAGGGAAATAAAAGTGCATCTCGAGGATTATTTCTTACAAAACACGACAATTTTTGAAAGAAGGCAAAGTAAGACTTCCTGAGAAATGGAAGATTGTAGTAGAGCAAAAGGTATTTATATAACGAAATAATGTCTTAAATAGTAAATATTGGGTATTCCTTTCTTATTAGAAATAAGAAAAAAAAATTTATAGGTCATCCTAATATTTATAACATATCCATATCTGTTATAGCATATTAAATAGTAATTAGTTAACAATGGGAAAGGAAATTGAAATCCAAGAAAAGATTTAGTGACGCTGCAAAATTTAACATATAGGAAATAAAATTTTAATATGCAGGATTTGGTTCTTTAGAATGCCTTTCATTCACATTCACATAATATGCATCATTTCTCAAGATCCATTAGTGTCTGATTAACATAATGTTAAAATCATTTTAATCAGATTGTTGTATCCTTTTTCTTCATGAAAATAGCTTATTTATTGAATAATTCTGTTTTAAAGATTCAAACAAAATTTTATATCATGGTTACGTCATGTATTAAATTAATTATTATTTATTTATTTATTACATTTTATTTATTTATATTGTTAAACGTTAAAAATAAATCTTTATTGTAAATAATCTTTAAGTCTAAATGTTATCGTTGCTTTTTCACTCCTCATTACATTTTTTTAGAATTTTTGTTCTAATTCCTCATATTTGAATTAATGAAATGTTTTTTAAGTTTTTGAGTTTAAACTAAGTTGAGAATGTTCTTCTAAATATTGGTATTTTATTTTTATTTATTTACTTATTTATTTATTTATTATTATTTGAAAATGTACAGGGTTCAAGGACTAATATGCTACAAAGATGCAACTTGAATTTACATAAATTTTAAAAAAGGCTAAACCAACTATTTTTATTTTTTTAAATAGATGTTTATCAAAGAATACAATACAACGGAGACTGAACTGAAACTGATCAAATCCGTTTTCTATAGCAGAATAATAGGAGAGAACTGATTTAGTTTTTTATATTAATATCCCATTTCCAAAATAACCATTAGGCAAAGATAACATATTTTTATATATCTTTGTTATGATAACATAGCAAAATATTGTCAGATAACCTAACAACTGGCCTCCTGGCATAGGGGGTTGAACGTCTACTCCGTGATCTGGACGTTCTGAGTTCTAGTCCCGGTTCGGGCAGGGCTGTTCTTATCCTGTGTTCTATCCATGGGGTGTGTGATTGTGATTCCTCCCCCCCCCCGCTTCAAAAAGGGGTTGTGTAAGCGAATGAGAAGCAGGAAATAGCTAAATCGTATTCTTGGTACTAGTTGGCGCTACTGAAAAAACAAGAGGCTCTCACTCAGCTTAAATCAGTGATAGATAACTATCAGCTGGCTTGTAAAGTGTCATAACGCGCAACAGCAACATGATCTATTAAAATGATAAATTAAATATTTTGCTTAAAAATAAAACAAAAATATGAATGAATTACAACGTTTAATGGAAGATTTAATACCGTATTTATTATTTAATATTTTTATTCAAAATATATATTTTTGCTATATTTAAACAATTTAAGATTTTTTTTACAATGCTTCGCTCGGTTTTTTTTAAATTGTGACTTTTGTGATTGACAACACTTTATTTTTAATACCATTTATTTTACGATCTAAAATACTTATTTCACAAAATTGAAATTCTGCAAGAAGTTCATATTTACTTAGATATGGTCATTTTAAATCCAACAAAATGAATGAAAAAAAAAATTATTTCCGTAATAAAGTTTTAAAAACAAACACTTGTTTTTGTACTTCTTCTTCCTGTCCTTAAAAAAAACTAATTGACTCTGAGGTTAATAAGCCTTGTTTACATTAAAGAACTTCTAAATAATAAAAGAGAGCTTTCAATTTACCATATTCTTTAACTGTCACATTCTTCATTTAACTCGTTATTTCTTTGAATGGCTATTTATGGTGCGCTTAGCCTATTTAGCTGTCAGAATTGGCATCATTCTTACCAGATGATATAAGCGGGAAATCTGCTTTGTGGTTAGGTGTCTATGTGGGTTTGACAGTAGAATAAAAAGCAAATTCATAAACACGTTGGTGTAGAAGGATACTTTTCTATGCCCATTCTAATTTTTCTTTACAGATATAAATGAAGGAAATACCCATATTATTTTCTGAGATAGAAATAGAAACATTAAAACCAGTGACTAAAGAAGAGAGCAATGACCATTTGAAGAATTAAACCTCTAAAAGAGTCTAAAAATGTACACTGTTTCATAAAAAACTTTTTTGAATTATCATGAGATTACTGGTAACGAACGCTATAATCGTGAACTGTAGTTAGATGTCATAGCACTTAACTAACACTTTTGACGTTTAACTAATTAAATGTTTCCACATCATCCAAAAAATGCGTATCTAAACTGTCATATATATATATTTAGTCCCGTTTTCGTAATTCGTTCGTTACCTCTTATATTGCTAATTGATTTTATATATATAGGTAATAAATAATTAATTATAAATATAATAACTAAGCAATTATATAAGTATAATAATTTCCATTGAAAAAACTCGTCCTAACGCAAAATGACGAGTTTTTCATGGCGAATACACACGTCAAAACAGTTAACTGGTTAAAATTCTTCTTTCACATTACTGTATTATCAAATCCCCTATGTTTAGGTTGTCCTAAACATAGGGACAATTTAGGGCGTATGGAGCATATTTCATGACCCACATTTGAAATTTGCTCCCCCACTTCTCAAGTTAAAAGTTATGGATTTAAGAAATATCAAAATTCATGACATCCCCCGACAAGAGAAATGTTTCAATGTATCATTTGTTTAATCCTAAATTCAACTTTAAATTTCCTGAAAAAGTATAATTGAGACTCTCTTAATTCCACTATTAAGTAAATTCTTCGAATCCAAATATGATATGAATCCATTTGAATAGCAGGCCCGATGTTGCCTGATAGAAAGGTCTCGGAACCAGAACCTCTGGAGGGATTCAAGTTCAAGATCCGATTCTAACAGAGAACCGCCATGTAAGTGAGTCTGGTGCAAGTTAAATCCGTAAGAGTCAAACGTCCCCGGTTGTTTTGTGGAAGTTTGGGGAGGGGGTGAAAGCTCAGGTATCATCCATCTCCTCTGACAGCGGTTCAAAATTACGAAGTGCATCCCAAAATAGCCTTAGTATTGCTTTAAAATGAGACCTTAATATAACTAAACTAAATCAATGTATAGCAAAACATTAATTTTGGATCACTCAGTGTTTCTGACCCAATTACATCTTCTGGGAATGCGTTTATATCGAATCTGTGTTCTTTTAAAAGCCACCCTCCACATGTCTTTCAACAAAATCAAAATAAATTCGTTACTTTTAAGAATATCCGATTCTATTCTATAATATGACAAAATAATATGATGAATTCGAAGGAAGAGGGCTGTTGCTGTTCGTTTGTTTGACTTCTAGTGATCTCGACAGCTAAATTCGTTACCCAATTTCAACATAGCTTGCAATGTCACTCTCGTAAGCAGCTCTTTCATCGAAATTCTCATGGCAGTAGCCCCCAGCGGGGTGCCAGCAAGTAAATATTTTTCTCATTTCGAGGACATACTTCGTCAAGGTGTTTTCGGCAATCAGGACAAGGAAATATTTTAATCACATGTATTTATACGACATACCTTTGTGCACCAATTCCTTAACTTGTAAACGGTCGATCTCCTCAAAACTTTTTGGGAACTCTTGTGTGTAATTGGCGCACAATGGTTACGAAATATTAACCTTTAGTGTGAATTTAGTAATTTTATTGAACCTTTCGTGTTATTCTTGTATTTTTGGTGATTAATTCTTGGTATGCGGTAACCGAAAATCGAATTTTTGCTTCAGAGACGTTTTTGCCAACTGATTGACAGAAAAATTTAATACAAAATTACACTTGTGGTCACAAAATTCCATATCAAATTTAATATATTTAAGTCATTGCCTTTTTAAATCATCGTTTCTACATGTTTCCGAAAATGCAGACCAATAAAAGTTCAATCCTTCAATGGATTTAGTTCAAAATTTGGCAGATGTCTACTCTATAAATGTTAAGTCTGTGTACCGACTTTTAACTATTTACCTCTTTTCGTTTTGTAATTATCGTGTTAACTTATGTTCGAGAAGACAGACTTCCTCTGAACAGATTTTTGAGACACTGCGTTTAAGTGTTTCTGAAAATCCAAGCTGAGTGATGATCAACCCTTCATGGGGTTTGGATCAAACTTGATATGAGCCTACGCTATAAGTGTTAAGTCTATTTACCAAATTTTATCTATCTAACTCTCTTTGTTTTGTAGTTATTGTGCTAACTTTTATTCGAACAGCTAGACAGACAGACAGACTTAAACTCAATTGATTTTGCTCAAAACGTGATAGAAATCTACAAATTTGGTTTTAAAATCATACGCCAAATTTAATCCGTCTAGTTCAAAGAAATTTTGAGTTATTATTCTCACATACAGACTGATGAACCTTTTTTTTTTTTAAAAAAAAAAAGAAGTGTTTTTTGAACTAATGGAGGGGGGTTAAAATTTAGAGATTCGCCAAAATCTCGAGCTCGAATTCTCCTCTCTAGACCTCTTCTGAAAGTGCTTTGCTCAAAATTTGATAGAAATTTACAAAATCGGTTTTAAGCCTGCATACAAAGTTTTATCCATTTAACGCAAACGTGATTTTGAATTATTTTTATTGCAGATAGATAATTGGACATGTCCTAGAAATGTGTTTGGAGAACTTAGGGAGGCCTTAAACATGGCTATTCCTCAAAATCTCCTGCTCCAATCTTTTTGCGATTACTATACTTTTTTAATATTACGTATAAAAGAAAGTAAAAATTTTAAAAAAATACTTTGGCGCACCAACAAATTGAAACTTATTAAAAAATTCAATCATCGATAATCAATCTTTGAAAATTGGTATACTTACACCTAAACATTCTAATTACATATATAGTGAAAATAACAAATTAATAGTTCTGCGCTCTATTTAGTTTCATTTATTTCGCAGTTTAAGAGCAAGGTACGGCGCATGCCTTCATAATGCTTCGCTCTCTTGCTTTTCGTGATGCAATAAATCACCTGCGCGCATCAGTCCGAAGTAAACAGATTCGAAAGCTAAGCTTCCGTAATAAAAATGCATAATTAAAATACTGAGAGAAAATTATTCTCTCAGCAGGTGAAAATTTTTTGTCACAATTAAAGAATAAAACTCATTTCATCACATCATGCTTGGCCGTTTATCGAGTGAGACAGAAAGTCGCCATTTTCTTTTCTTTTTTTTTTCTTTGATAAGCCTTCCGACGTGAATCAGATCGTGACCAGAACATTTTGATATTACTTATGAATGAAAATAAGATTCCATTGGCGATTGATTTGAATTCTAGTGAATCGTGCAATTAATTCTTGTTTCCAAAAAATTAATGGAGACGGAAAAATATATGACATGTTTTTAATAAATT
>JAPMOQ010023314.1:3182884-3211919 GCA_026543055.1 Argiope trifasciata | reverse complement strand
GTATAAATAAAAATGATAATTGCCAAATTCTTAAAAATATTTTGTTTTGAGCAAAAATTTGAAATGATATTAAAAATCCCAATCAGTTGAGACATACACCGTTTTCTTTCAATTTTATAAAATCTACTAAAATTGAAATTAAGAAAAACAAACGATTGTTGTCAGAATAAAAAAGGAAACATATGTCATTGATGATTTTATGATGCTCAAAATACATTTAATAAAGTTTCTTTATCTCAAAAATGTTACATTGGAATGTAAAGGCTTAAAAAATGTTACTATAAATAAATAAATGTTCAATAAATAAACAAATAATAAATAAATATAATACAATACAAATGCAATAATAAATAAATGTTAAATAATGTTAAATGTTACAATAACATTCAGTACAACATTTTTGGAATGTTAATGTTTCAAAAATGTTGCACTGTATGTTAATATTCCAAAAATCTCAAGAAATACAATGTTATATCTTTATTTAAAAAATCAGATTTAACTGAAACCAAATTTTATTATGTTGTGTCATCTATCTAGACCGATTTTTCAAGGTAAAAGGAGTAGCGAAAATTCCTGCTATTGTATGTGATTTATGAGTAGAGTAAGGATAGAAGATCGAATTGAAGGAAAGATGGTTGCTTGCAGAATTTTTGAAAAGAAATTTATTGATATTTTAACTTAATAATGTCCAACACATATACCGTTTCCGATTACAATCATTCTGATTAATACTATTTTTTTGTTTTGTCAATTTTAAAGTGAAAATAACTAAAAAGTGAGTTAGTTTTAATAACTTCATCTAAATAGGGCTGAGAATTTTTCGCAAATTCTCTGTAATTTGATAATGCCGAAAGTTTAGAGAAAAATAAAAATTAATTAGTTAAATGGTACTAGTATATTGATAATTCCTTGTTAAAATTTTAAATTTTTAATAAAGAAATCCGAATTTTCGTGATAATTTCAAACGAGGAATTTGTTTAAAAAGGTTTTGTTTTTTAATTCGTAACCATTTGCTCGAGTAATCAGACCACGAAAGTTAAATATAACTGTGAATACATTATCTTTTATTTCTTCTCTTCGATTTAAAATTTCCGTCAAGTATTTAGTTTTAGTTATATTGACAAAAATACTGAAAAATTAGAAAATTTCGCACAGTTACGTAAAAATAAAAGTAAAATGGGAGATGGTATTTTTTTAATCTTTAAAATAAATATATTTTGGATTTTTTACAATAAATAATACTTAAATTTATCCTTTCATTCTGAACTTTTTGTCCATTTTCAGACATCCTTTAAATATATTTAAAGCTATTGTTTTGATATAGAAAAAAGCAGAAAATATACTTAATAATTTTTAATAAAAATTACTTAATAATTTAAATAGTTCCCACATATCAACTTTATTACTTAGAAAACATTATTAAGATAAATGATGTTTTATTCTCACAATTTTTCTACTTTCTTATATATATGATAGTTATATATATAACTATCTTTCTTATATTATTTCTTTCTTAAATATCGCCGAGTTAAAAAAAAGAATTATCATTCATTATAAAATATTCTCCTATAATCCATACATTAATATAAAGTATACTCTTACAATCTATTTATAAAATGAAGTATATGAAGTGGCTCTTATAATCTAAAGCGTTCTCTTTCTATTTACCTATTATTTATTCATTACGAATTGTTCTATCTTTATATATCCAAGACAAGACATATAAAATCCATCCTAAATTTTTTTTAAAAAAATTCCTCTGATGTATCTACTTCAAAATATCATTTTCTGTTCCCTTTTATTATAATCCTTCATATGATTAGCGCTAATATATTGCATATCTTTCTGTTTTTACATTTCTTAAAACTAAAAATTAAAATATGAAATAAATGACAGTTCAATATAGTTAATATAACATTAATAGTAGTATAATTTAATGTATGCATTCATTATATTCAATAATATTATATGAAAGTAATGCACAATATAATAGCATATAATAATGAAATGCTATAACGCATATTTATATATGGAAAATTTAAACTTTGCACACTATAGTAATCGAAATTATTGAATAAATTTTCTTCCAACTGAGCTAAAGTGCAGAAAAACATTTACATTTTCCCATAAAACTTAAGCAAAACTTTAATTAAAAATTCCATTGATATTTGGAATATATTTTCATTTAAAATTACGTTTTCAATATACAGAGAAAACCTGTTTACCATATCTATTAATTTAGAATGAAAATATTATAGATTTTTTTTTTTTGCTATCCATTTGCAATTTCAATGTATCATTATATATTTTTTCATGCATTCTTTTAATTTATAAATAATTTATTTTAAAAAGTTAATTACAAGTGGTTATCAAAAATTTTTCCAGAAGCTAAAAAATAAAATAATATTTTGTAAAATTGATGTTTTCATTTTAATTAAAGATAAAAATGCAGATCAACGGAAATGTATTTAAATATGAGTATTTTTGCATTTAAATTATTAAAGGCATACTTTAAATAAATTGATATGAATATATTTTTTCCGATACAACATCCAATATATCATCTAGCATAAAATATTATAAGACTTACCATAACTAAATTCCAAAAGTTTACAAATCATCTCCAAAAATTTAAAAATGCAGATCAAAGGAAATGTAAATAAATATAAGTAATTTTGCAATAAAATTAATTAAATGCATACTTTAAATAATTTGATATGAATATATTTTTATCCCATACAACACCGAATATATCATCTAGCATAAAATATTATAAGACTTACCATAACTAAACTCCAAAAAGTTTACAAATCATCTACTGAGGTCTGTTTCTTATACAACTTTTCAGCTCTTAAATCGCGCTTTTTCTGCGATATTCACCGGTCTGCGTTTGAGTATTTATTTAGTGACCTACAAATAAAAAAGCATCCCCAAAAGATCCGCCCATGACAGATTTTGGCGGGAAAACGCCATGGAAATGAAACCAGGATGATTATTGCAAGATGATTGACAAAAGTTCAATGTTTTTCGCCAATCCTTTCATAGCAGATTATTATTGTGATGCTTTTCTTAGCAGGACATGGAGAAAGGGCAATGCTAATCTTCCAATTCATGAGTAAAATTTATTTCTTTTGTTCTATTATATGAACGTTCCTTCTTTTCCCCCTTTACGTAACATGGAAATACGGAAGGAAAAGTCGGTGATGGACGACCAACTGTAGAGGTGACAACATAATGCATAAAAAATAAAGGTGGCTCGTTTTCATTTTGGGAAATGTTTTGGTGAACATTTTTCCTTCCTTATTTTTGTGTGTGACTGTAATAGGGACGGTCACAGTGTACAGTATTTTAAGATTGCGCGTATTTAACTTCTTTGCGCAATTCAATATGAGTTTTCATAATTTATTGAGGATAAATTATGCACAAATGGGGAAATGTGTCATAAGACGGCATTATAGAAATTTTATAATTGTGATTTTCAAACTTTAAAGATGTTGGCTCAAGTTCTTATTCTATTTTAATCTCTTACTCAATATATATTTTGTCATTTTCTTTAACCTAAATTGTATGATTCGTAATTTTTCCAAGACAATTTTTGTTAACGCAATATGAAAAAGCGATAAATGGCGATAATAAATAAATAAAAATGAGAATAACAAATACAGAAAAAATATATATATTTATATAATTGTATATATGCAATGAAATTTAAGACTTTATATGATTTTAAAAGAACTAAATATTATTGAATTGATATAATAAATTTATTTAAGAAATTGCATATTATTGAATTTATACAAAAAAGCGAATATTATTGAGTCTATATAATAAATTTGTATAAGTTAAAAAACTGAATATTATAAGATTATATAATAGTTTTATATAATTAAAAAAATTAAATATTATTGAATTTATTTAATAAATTTATATATTTAAAAAATTGAATGTAATTTAATTTATATAATTTTAAAAATTGAATTTAATTTTATTTCTATAAGTAAAAAAACTTATTCTGACTCCTTTTTTTAAATGAATAACTTTTTATTAAAACAAAAAAGGAACATTAATTTATCAGCATTTGAATTATTTAATGAATTGAAATCAATGGGAGTATTTTTCCCTCAAATTTATTGTATGCTGTTACAAAACGGTTTGTTTTGTGATAAGCTTCGTATGGCGAGGATTATCGAACATAAATTCTGGTCTTTTCCAAAGATTCAAAATTTAATAAATATCAATAATTTTTGTGCCAAGATCTTAAAATATATCTTATATATTTTTTGTTTAATTGTGCTTATATAGACGAATGGAACGAAGTTAAAAGTCAAGCTTTAGACTATTTAATATAAAATCAGATGATTTAATATTGTGAAGTGAAAATCATATGCATCATCCATCTTCTATGCTGCGTTTGAGATATGTCGTTTAAAGTGAAAATAAAAAATAGATTGACAGACAGAGCCAATGTCTTAAATCTAAAAGTTACATTAACTTTCGATTTCGTTACTGAAATATCAAATTTCATCAAATACCTTATTTTTTTCATATACACAAGGGCGGAATTGCACCTTTGAGTTTGACAAATCTCTATCAAAATTTGTAAGAAAGACAAGATGCACACCAGAGTTCATTCGTTTAGCTTGTTTTGCTCCTAGCAGTATTCGTAGGCATAATTTTAAAAAATCAGGCTCGAGAGCTGCAACTGGTAGAATCATCTAAATACCTCTTTTTGATTATATTTTCTATACTTCATATAAATATCAATCTAAACTGAGATTTAAAGTAATAGTGATTAATACATTTAATAAAATAGAGTATAAAAGTCGTGAATTTTGTTTATAATAAATTTTTATCGTTACTATTCCATTTAAATAAGAATGATGTTTTCAAAATTATTGTTACAGTAAAAAATCTTTTCGAACATCCTTATTCATCCATCATCCTTATTCTATATCTCCAAGGCAGGTAAAAAAATTGTCTTAAAGTTTAACAGCATTAATTTTTTTATAGTCTAAAAAGATGCGTTTGATGAAATTCTAATGCTAAACCACCCACTTTTGTAACTATGCTCATTATTTAGATCTGCATCGATATCTTTCCAATTTATTCTGCATATTTTTGTTAAAATATTGCGATAGCAATTTTTATTGGAAAACTCATCCTAAACTTTATGTGGACAGTCAAAACGTTCAATAATCAGTCAGATAACTTTCAGTTACAGCTTGTTTGGATTGATGAAATCTTGTAAATCTTGGTGGTGAATTCAAGACCTTAGTGTATCTGTTTCAAGAACAATTTTAGTAATACAATGCATTAGTTTTTTCTTTTAATTCTTTGATTCTACCTGCGCTTTCCTTTTCGATGTTCCTTCCTGCGATGTGTTTGGTGAACAGTTGATTTTAAATAATTTATCTGTTACGCCCCATTTTACTTGCTCCGAAAAGGTTCTAGAAAGGTTCTAGAAACTTACCGATGTGACTAACTTGCAATCGCGACAAAATTTCCATTTTTCTCTTTTAAAAAACAATATATAAGAAAGCGTAGATAGAAACCAGCGGGAGTGGTTGATTCCCCCCAACACATACTCAAGTACTCTGCAATAAACTTGTCGTGCCAATGTAAGCCTTGCATAACAATGGAGTACAATGGTTACGAAATATTAACAATAGACCTTAAAATATATCTTAATTAATTTAGCAATTTTATTAAATTTATCATTTTTTCGAAGAGCTTTTTTTTCGGGGTGTGGGGGGGGTGGAGATATTAGTTTAGTTGCATCAACGTTCCATTTTGCAGCAACATCAGGGCTATTTTGGAACGGACCTGGTAATTTTGAACCGCGGTCAAATGACATCTGAGCTGGCACCCCCTTCCCCACATCACACTAGCGAAAGTACGTTTGACCTGACGGATTCAACGTGCAACAGGTCCCCTTACACGACGGTTCTTCGGTGGAATCGGGCCTCGAACCTGAAACTTTCACAAGCCGAGACCTTACCACCAGACCACGGGGTAAGGATGTCATTAATAATATCCAAAAATCACATTTGTGCTTTAGATAATTTTTTTCCTCGATTGATTGAAACACAGATTTGACACAAAACTGCATTTGTAGGCACCAAATCCCATATCAAATTTGACAAAAAAATCCATTTCGTTTTAGAATTATCGCGCTTACATCCGTCTGAAAATACAGACCGTTAGCCAATCGTTACATGATTGAATTTGACTCAATTTGAGATGTCTACAATATGGATGTTAAATCTGTGTTTCGAGTTTTATCTATCTTGTTCTTTATTTTATAATTATCATGTTAACGTGTGTTCGAACAGACGAACTTCCTCTGAACGGATTTTGCTCAATATTTGATAGAAACCTGTAAATTTGTTGTAAAGACCGATACAACCGTCTAGCTCAAAGCGTAAGTGTTAGCTTTGTCACAGACGGATGATAGTTTTCTAAATGTCGAATGCTTTTCAGACTGGGAGATGTCTAAGACACGGAAATTCAACATCTCGAGTTTGAATTTATTCACAATTATACTTTTTCTACACTACGTATTCGAGGGAGTGAAAGTACCCATTTGAATTAAGATGAACTCTATAAATATAAAATACCACCGTTAAAATAAATCGTATAAATATTTATTAAAACTTTTTGAAAAGAAACTTAAACATAAGGAAATGCGATTAAGGCAAGTAGGGATATTTGACTAGCTAATATAAACTCTTGATAGCAAAGAACGATTCAATTGAAGAATCGTTCTCCTCACGGTTAAGAAAAAATAGTACGCCATTAATTTCTCAATTTCGGAAGATAGAAAATGTAGAAGTTTCAATTTTTAGAAGTTAAATTTCACTTGTAGAGTATCTTTTCACTTAAGTAAAGAAATCTCTTATTGCATTTTGAGTTCCTGACTTTCACGTGGAAGAAAATCGAGATTTAATTTTCAGTTTATTACGAATACATTCTTCCCTTATCGATGTAGCATTTCATTTAGCTTTCATTAAACTTTCGCTATCCTGGAATTCCACTATACATGTTTTATTTTTTGTTTTTTATAATTTTCAACTGCAGTCAGATGAATGTAACTTGAAATTTTATATTTAATCTAAGTTTGAAGAAATTGTTAATCCAAAAGCAATCATTATGAAATTCAAATAAAAGTAATTTCTTACACCGAATTATTTTAAAATTAAATTAAAAATATTTCCTGTGTAATAATTATTTTACTGTGGTCTTGCTTAGATTCAAATAATTTGGAAGTAATTTTGCTAGTATGTATTTTATTTTTGAGATACTAATTTTATCTCGAAAACCTTAATTTCTTGGGATTTTTGGGCAACTTGAGGTCAGTAGTTTGGACATAAAGACTCCCTCACAAAAGAAATTTTTTTTTGACTCCCTGCCTGAAAGTGACTTGAGAAAGCTTTCTGTCCGGATATTTATGTCTTTCTTTTTGCTTTAAACTAATATTTACTCTAATTTGATTAAAATTTGAAGTCAATTTTTAAATGTTTAGGATTTGTGTCAATAGCATTTCAGATCAAATTAAAATTTCATAAACTTTGTAATTACTCAAGTGGAATTTAAAAGCCGAAATTAAGAAATGCAACCTTAATTAAAGCATTGAGATTTTGAATAAACAGAGATATGCCCATTTTGATTATCAAAGATATTTTACAATACAGCACTTAACAAATATTAAAAAAAAAACGGAACATGAAACTAAAAGTAATTTATTAAAACATTTGACGATTCAATACATCACATTTTAAGAAACTAAATTGATTGACAATTTTGAATATAAAAACGTTTTTCTTAGCTATTAAAAACAAATAAGAGTAGTCCTTTTCAAAAGTTAAAACTCCTCAACTTAAAAATAAACTGTAATAAAACTTCGTGGAACGAACCTAAAAACTTAACTAAAAAAACGCAACATCTAAACTTGTGGGACAGAATCGTATTTCGGGACTTCTGGAATAGAATCATATTTTGGAGGTTCCATGTTCACTTCGGCACTTGGTGTTCTGTCAAAAGTCGAATCATAATCGTAGCTGATACTGGAACCTGAAAAACAATCATTTTGATTTTAGAGACTTTGATAGACAAATTAAAAAATTGCAAGAATTTGTCATTTCAATAATGTTTATCGGTTTTTTAAAAATAGTATCGCTATGAATATAATGCTTTCCTACGCCTTTAGTACTGTTGTTAGGAAGAGAATTTCGCAAATATTAAATAGCGGTCACTTAAATGTTCCCTGATCTTGGCGACTGGGTGAATTTGGAGATAATTAAAGATCTCCAAAATGTAGAAACATTGGAGATCTTTATTAAGGGTTTAAAAAAACCATTCTACTCCTCATACCTCATCTCGGAAACTACATAACCGGAAAGAATCAAGGGAAGGAATCGAGTAAATTTTCATTTTAGAATCGTAATCGTAGAGCAAGATCTCCAGTTTTACGCTGTACTCCTCATCTGCTGTGTGTGCTTACTATCTGAGTGTCTTGCTGATATCTTCTAATATCGACATTGTGAAAGTTTAACACTATATTTTGATACCGGTACTTTTGCGGGTTTTTTTGCGAAATAAAGCGTCCTTATTCGTTATAGATCTCTTGCGCGGCTCACCGAAAATTTATTAAACTAAATTCCCATAACAGTGTAATTTTTCAAATCCCTTTGAAATAAGCAGGCGAAAAAAAACCTTAAAAAATCTCTTGCTATAATTTTAGAATGCAAGTTGCTATGTAAAGTATTAAAAAAAGTATGAACATAACTGTTATGATAGCTAATAATAAACCAAAAAATGCAAAATGCGGCAAGCATTATTATACATAGAACAGATACAAAGCGTTATGAAAAAAGCTTAACAAAGCTCAAATTTTCTGAATTGACCTCGCGCGTCTTTAACTCACTTTTCTTTCATACTTGAAGGTATAATTTTATTTCAAATTTATTTTTCACTTTAACTAACCAGAGTTCTGAAATTTTAAAAATATATAGCTGATTTTTAATTTAGAAAATAACTGGTGCATTGGGCCTTGACAAGGGATAGTTAATCAAATTTGTAAAATTAATTGCCTCTCGAAAGACAAAAAAAGTTCAATATAGAAATATCTGTAATTTTAATTATAAATTATTCAATGCATTAACTGGAAAAAGTTTTTGAAAACATGCTTTATTATTCAGTCTATAAAGAAACTTTAAAAAATATGCAACACAAAATAAAATTCTACATCGTGAAAACTATGGAACACTAAGGAAAAATCTAAATATAAAAAAAAGAAAAGCTTAATATATGATGAATTAAAAATACTCCAGTTTCACATTAATAAATGCATCAACAATATTATATTTATCAGTGTCAAAATCTATGAAGGTATCAAATTGATTTAATTTGATATTTTCTTAGAAATTAGACTTAAGATTAAGCTAAGTTGAAGGTAATTATATCAAAGATTGCGTCTTATTTTTCACTTTACCATTGTCAGAGTTATATTAGCAACTAGGCAATTATCAAATTATTGAAATTGAATGTATACTTTGAAATACAATTTCAAACTATCGAAATAAGCAATTTCAATAATTTTTAAATTCCTTTATCATAAGCATAAAATTAACATTTTAATTATCGGTCTTTGTAAATTTGGTTTTATAAGTATTAAAATCCGTTTTAGTATAATCAAAGCTTGTTCATAGTCGGAATAGTTCTGGCTATATTATATCGATATTCAAGAAAGTCATTTTACTAATTTATAATTAAATGCTTCTTGGGAAAATTTTAAATATATTATACATATCTGCATTCTGTAAAGTTCTCAATGCGGTAATAACTAATAAGGACGACTGAAAGTAAACAAATTCAAATGCCTTGCACTATTTGGCAACTCCAAGAGCAGTGAATTCAAATATCAGGAAGGCATACAAATCACGTAGGAAAACAATTTGAGCGGAAACGATCATCTACAATTTGAGCAATTCCAATGAATTGTAAAAATTTCGTGTGCACATAAAATCTTCCGAAGATTCTGACTTAAAATTAATTTTCCTTCAAATCCACATCCATGACTATTAGAGATGGGTGTTTTACTGTAGACCAGACTCCGACTGGTGTATTAAGAGTTCTCGGTCTCTGAAAATATTTACTTGCACTATTGTTAGATTATACGGCGTGAATGCCAACAAATTAAAAAAATAGAACTTGATTGAATCATCCAAACTGAAGCTTCAAAGTAATTTATTGAAAATTTGCTGTTTTCTTTATTATTAAAATAAACAGTTATTTTCAGATATTGTACATTTGTATTAGGAAAAAGTTTCAAAAATGTGAAATCTGTCTATTTTAAGATGAAATGATTGGTGGAAGAATGGCTTGGTTTGTATTAATTTAGTTATATTAACCTTCCGTTTTTACAGTTGTTGGATGACGGGAATTACCCTTAGCTCATTCCTCTCTCCAAACTTCCACACTACACCAGCGTTTGATCTCGATGGATTTAGCGTGCATCAGACTCGCTTTCACGACTATTCTTAGGAGCAACTGGGTATCAAACCTGCAGCCTTCCTTCCGAAAGCGAGACCATACCACTAGGCTACCGTGGTCCTTCGGACAAGAATGATTTTAAAAGTAGTTCACTGGTGCTGTTCATTCAATCAGATTCTCATTTAAATCAGACGATTGACCTGAGAATATTTCGTGGCTGGAAATAATTTGCAGCAATCGTGAGCGGATCATTTCCTTTACGGATGAAAATAGACAAATAAAGCCGATGTAAAGAGGATTTTTTACAACAAATAACTTTATAAAACAATTATTCGAAACCATTGTAATATAATAGCATATTACCTGAATTAAATGTATTGAAAATGAACCATCAGTCTTTAACGATAAAACGTTGAATAATAATCCATACGTATTATAGAAAATAGATCTCAGTAATCTCAAACAAAGGTAATAATTCTATTGTAAGTTTGAAAAGATCAATGTCAAATACGAAAACAATGAATATCATTTAAGAGATTAAATATCAGTTAGCCATTTAGCACAAATTTGATTGTACGACAGTGAAATTGATTAATTTAGTTATATCTTTTGTTCAATTTGCTTATTTTATGTCTCTTATGGTTATTTTTAAATACTGTGGTAAAAGGTATATTTTTCAAATATTCATAATGCAATTTATTTATATCGATCTGAATTAGATATTTTATTTAGTAATCCAGTTAATATTAAATATCTTGAGTATTTCAATTTAAAATTTGACAGTTATTGACTAAGATAGGAAGCGATTTTGTATTCACATATTTGAGGATCTAAAGGTTTTACTGGATTATTTCCGTTGGAACGCATTTTCGCATGAAAAAAATTTTAAAGCTTACAAAAAGTTTGCGACAAACGTGCATCTTAAAAATAAAGAAATGCCGGTAAAAGCTAGGTAATTTTTTTAAAAAAGCATGTATAATAATACAATACTGATAAAAGCAGGTAAAAATACGCGATTAAAAGATGAAGGAAACTCATCTGTTTATTCATCGAGTACGCGATTTCGACCATCAGATATTCATTGCATGGATTTAGAACTTCAAAAACCCCTAAAACATGTTCTCGCACAATAAAGGAGCAGCTGTTTACAAATAATAAAAGTGTTCGATATATTATATTTTCAAATAACTTAATTCTTTTTACAATATTTTTTATATGTGTATATATTTCTCACTGCAATAAGTTTAATTTGCACAGATATCCAAAGACTTTATTAATGAATTATTCTCGCATAGAAACGTCTTTCCAATTGTAAAATTCTAAAATCGCTGCATAAATGTGACGTTAATGACTGTGCCTTATTTTTTCTAAGTGGAAAATTTGTTAATTCTTTTATAATATTAACAGGCAATTAGAAAGTGAAAATCGCCTAATACAATAAAAAATTAACTTCCGGTCTGAAGAGATCGAGCAATATGCATCAAAACAGTAAGGGCTTAAGGTATGAAACCATATTTAAAAAATAGATATTTTGTAAAGAAAAAAAAACAATTTTTAATATTAAATCTTTTTAATTCTTCATTAGTCTTTATAAAATAATTTGGATTTTGTTTTCAAATTTATTATTCTTTGGAAAGTTATTTTATATTTGTATAATACATATTTTATTGCTGCTTTACATCTTTAAATGAGTTTTTTTTTTTAATTCTACGATTTGACAGAATTTTCGTACGAAACGCATAGCAAAATGAAATCCAATAAATATTTTATTTTATGAAATATCAAATTTGGTAAAATTCCTTAACATGTTCTTGCAATTTCTAAACTAAAGAATAAAGAATGTGCGTTTAAAAATTCTATATTTTTTTTAATACTTCACGATACAAAAAAAATCATGCTATTTATCAAACCAACCTTAATATTCAAAGATTTAACGTCAGGAAAACTTTTTATAGCTTAATATATTTATTAATTCCTGGACTATTTTACAAGATCTTGAGCAAAAGCATTTGATAAACTTTTGAATCAGATTTCCGTTTTATGTCTCTTTTTAGCCAAAACCCCAGCACTTTTTCAATTAAAAAAATCCACTTTTAACTAGTATACTTTAATTTCTCTGATAGCTCATCGCATTTCATGCCAAAATTCAAAAATGCAATTTCAGCATTTTTCAAAAACTTTATCCTGAATGCAGTGACATATCTTAACCCTCTGCGTTCGAATGTCTTCGCTCAGCCATCATTCAAGACGGTGCATCCTTTTGACATTTTTTTCGAATTATTTAAAATACCTACAGAATATTAAAGTGATGAAGTTTCATTTTCCAGGGAAATTCAGCTTATGTTATGTTCAGTTGCATGTGTTTATTTTTTGGTATAATAGACAGGTCCATGTATTAAGTGAATTATGCATAGAATTATTTGTCCGTAAGTAAAGGGATTTTGCGATTTTTTTTTCATCAAGGCAAAACGTAATTTGAATTTAAACAATAAATTTAATTGAATTGAAACAATGTTGTGTTTAAACTTCCTTCTCTGTTAAGTTATATCTATACTTATAATAAAGCTCAATGTGTGTGTGTGTGTGCGTGTGTGTGTGTGTTGGCGCTCTACAGACCAGACCGTTGGACCTACAGCTACCAAATTTGGTAAATGTATACCTTGGAGGTCGGGAATGTGCACCTCGGAGCCCTTTTTTCGAATTTTTAATTAGAATTTGAATTAATTAAAATTTAAGCGAAATTTTGACGTTTTTCCGCTATAACTTCCGAAAATATTATCGGATAAACATGATTTTAACATCAATTTAAAGATTAAAAAATTAGCTTTCTAATAGTATCAGTATTTTAACATTTAACTTAAGCTTCTATTTGTAATGAATTTTTAAAGAAGCATTTCAACTATATTTTTCAACAATATATTTCGGACAAAACAATAAAATTTAATCTGCAGGAGCACGTTACGAGTGGAAGGGGAAAAATTATCTTTTATCAATAGGTTGCCATCAGATAGATAAAAACTCAAATTAAAAAAATAAATAATTATTGTAAATTAAACATTTAAAAATGCAATTTTCAGCACGTGTCTGCATGAAATGAAATAAATATGAAATATGTTTTTTTTCTTTTTAAAAAAAAGAAAATGCAAAGAATTTTTTGTGACTTTTACAATATTATTAATTAAATAAATCAGCTTTGTTTAATAATAGAAATACATCTATAAAAAAGTCTAAATGAAGTAAATAGCTGCATAGTATGTAGCACGAGTCTATAAATGCTTTAAAAAATGAAGAATATTTAGCTTTTAATTAAAAAGAAATGAACTTGTGACATCAGTGTTTTAATGTATAACTCAAGCTTCTATTTTTAACGAATTTTTAAAGAAATATTTTAACCATGTTTTTTTTAGCACGTGACTGGATAAAATAAAATAAAACAATGCCGGAAGTTCAAATAAAAAAAAAACTATCATCGCAAATCAAATCTAAAGAAATACAACTTTCAGCATGTGACTGGATAAAATAACATAAATATAAAATGAGATATCTTCTAAAAAAATACATGCAAGGCAATGGATTCTATGATCGTTTGCAATAGATATATCATTAATTCCATAAATTATCTTTATTTACAGTAAACCTGGTTGAATTTAGGCAGGATATGCATTGAAATCCCGACTTAATGGCATATTTCTATAATCGTTTGTAATATCTGTATCATTAATTCAATAATTTTTCCCCTTTTTCGCTTTCTTTAAAAAACATTTAATATTTTGGTAACATCACCGAAAAAAACATTTTTAATATTTTGGAAGCATAATCGATAAATTGTTAGAGCATTAAACTCAAAAAGTTTTTTCGAATAAAGTTACCGACTCTTTAACTACTAATAACTGAATCTTTTAACTTTAACTATTTCTTAAATTTTGGCTAATGAATATGTGATTTAATTGAAAATTTTAGAACGCATTACTCATGGCGAACCAGCTGGTCGCCAAAGGCGGCTAGTAGTTAATAGTTTAATATAATAGTTTATAGTTAAATTTATTTTTAGAAGGTGGTTTCTGACTATTAATGGAAATTGCATATCAAGCATACCCATTATAGAGGGGCTGGTGATCTGTATATCTGGCTTCATATATAACGGTGTGCTGATAGCCATATATTTAGAAGTTTTGGTCGGCCCCATTTCATCAAGAGCGATAGAAGCAGCCAGCCGTGGGGATACTCGTCCAAACGGGCCCAACTCCTGGTTTGGTTGAAACATGATTTGATTATTTCCATAGAATCTTGTTCTACGTTGCCTAAAAAATAAACTCAAATTATTTACAGAGGCAATAAATAAGTCCCAGTTTACAAAACAAAATATCTAATTTTTTTATAACGAGCTTTAGATTGGTTAAATTCAAATTAAAAAGGGGATTTTTTGTCAGTAGCCTGGAATGTAGACAGTTTTGAATGACTTTCAATATGTCTATCACAACATGGAATTAAGTAATTAAGTATACAGTAATAAAACCCGTTGTGTTCAAATAGATAGTTTATTGTTTTGTTTATAAATCAGTATTAATATTTGTTTCTAAAAGAATATAGTCGAATAAAGTTACAGCAGTATTTGTTTGAAACGCATCTATTACTCCAACGACAGATAACTAATTGAAAATAAATTATTACGTATTTGTATAATCTTCAGAGCTTTGACATGTCCACAAAATTACTGTCACTTGGTTCAGGCCTTTTTTTTTTTAAGATTCAATGAAATTTTTAGAAAAAGAAAACAAAACTAATAGTAATTTTTAATGCTAACATTTTACTGACAAAATTTAATGCATGCAATATAAAATTACTATTATTATATTGTAAAGAAAGATTTTTCACAAAATGCCTCCAAGCATAGTGAAGTTATTTTTAAGTTCAAATTTAATTTGCCTTTGCACAAGCTATTGTCTCATTTTTATTTCCCAGTAATTTAAAAATTCTGTATATTGGTCCTTAAATATTGAGTCTGAAATTAATCCGATTTAAGTACTGAATTATTTGAGTGTTACAGAAATTATCATAACCATAGTATAAAAAAATCCAAGTTAAATTTTGGAAACGCTTTCGAAGTTATAAAAATAAAGCCACAAATTAAGCGTGTTATTAAGAGACAGTAACTGGTAACAAGATTTGCTTAATGATTTCAAATTCTTCTGTTCCAAAATTATTGAATCATTGTTTTGTGAAGTAATTTGGGGTTTTTTGGTACAAGAATCACATTTAGAAGAGCCAAATTTTCTTTGTTTTCGAAACAAAATTTAAAATACAAAACTGCTAGTTTATTAACCAAGTCTCGCTTAAAAATGAATGTTTTGGATTTAGTTGATATAACTTCCCGATATTAAAGCAATACTAGGGCTATTTTGAGAAAAATCCCGTAATTTTAAATCGTGATCAAATAACGAGGACGATACCCGAGTTGGCACCCCCCCTCCGAACTTCCACACCACATTTATTGGAGGACATTTGGCCCTTACGGACATTTGGCCCTTTAATGTGCAGCAAGCTCGCTTACACGACGGTTTTTCGGTGGAACCTAATCCTATCCTGAAACCCTCCGGTTCCGACCCGAGATCTTATCACAAAACCACCGGGGCACTGCTTAAAAATGAGGGCATAAACATGATATTGAAATTTGAATTTCACTTCACATAGTTCGGACTCTAAAGTCAATTTAAAGTTGTTTCTCTTCTTTCAGCTCTCCTTGTTATCTTCACTAACGAATATTCAAATTCTTCGGCAATCGAGTTCTGAAAATCATCTACAAAGAGCTTGCTATATCTAATTAATAGCACTCATTCACTACAATTAAAATAAAAACTAACCTTCGTCTCTTGATTAGAAATACTGCAGCGAGGACAATGGCTATGAGAATAACGTTGGCTCCAGCAAAACAAGAAACCACAACTACAAAACAAGTACGGATCAATTATAATTTAATGGCTAATAATAAAGGCATACTTTACCAATTAAAAAATAACTTACGAATTCCTGGTATATCGCATTTTTCGCCAAAATACCAGCCATTACATCTGCAAAAAAGCAATTCAAAATGATTTTTCAGACAGATAAGATTTTAGATAGTTTAAAATTTGTAACGTATGAAAATAAAATTAAAACGAAATCTTACAAGCATTGTTTCTCTCCATTCGATCTCACTTCACAGTATCCATTTTCACCACAATAATCCAATGGACAAGTAGCTGAAAAATATATATGTACGTTATTGTGATGCTTAATCATATGAAAATAAGTACCGTTTCATTAAGAAACTACAATAAAAAGAAATAAAAGCAATATTTATGAAAGCAATTTATAAAGTTTGTATTCAAAAAACATGAATTCCTTGAGGTAAATATTTGAACGAAACTGACACCTCTGAAAAAAAACGGTTTGAATCCCTGTCTGTGTCTGATCCTTAATTAAGTCTTCAAGGTGGATACAGAATTGCCTTTTTCGCATTTTAAACAGTATCCATTTTGGTTATACCAGCAAATAATTCAAAAACAGGCCTCTGAGCCAGTTTGGTTCTCAATTCTCCTAAAACAAATTATTGCAGTGCTTTCATTAAATCGATATCCAAAGGCCAAAGCAGAACTTTTATAAATTATGCAACTTAGAAGGTACTATGATAGCTGGTTTGTAGGTTTTATAAGAAATTAAAATCATCGTTGTGATAGAATTCAACTTAATCGAATTTCTGTGATCTTTAGAATTTAACAACATTTAAATTCAAATTTCCGTTACTTTTCTGTTTGTTAACTGCATTTGTACCTTACATTTTCAGTAATACAATTGGCATCCTTATTTTATGTTGGACAATAAAATTTTGACGAGTTCAATCAAAACAAAAAATTACTTTAATAAACCATTCACCATTTTACCCAAGATTTACAGTTTTTCTTCGAATTTTTACTATGCAATCATTGTATTAAAAGTGGTGCATTATAAATGATGCAAATTTTTCCGAGATTATTGATTTAAAACTATAATTTAAAAATTTATTATCACTTCATTAAATTACTTGTTTATTAAATGTTGGATATAAAAAATCATTTTAAATTCATTTTCAAATTGTTTTCATTCAAATTTTTGCTGTAATCTAGTTAATTTTGAACTGATTGAATTCTAATGTACAAATTTAATTATATTTTTATTGACCATACACATTCATTATGTTTTATTGAAAGGCAACGCACATAGTCATACAGAACCCGTTATACTCTGAATTTTTGCATACATTCGAAGTTAATGTATAAAGCATTGCTATTAAAAAAGAAATTGACTTCGTAATTGATGGATTTTAAGCTTTAAGCCATTCATGTAATATTTGCTTTCTGATCATTAAAGTAAAACATTACTTTATTTTAAAAAAATGTTTTTCAAATATGCGAATAAACGTGAATTGTAAATGAATTTGAAAAATGTTTTATTTTTGGAATTTGTTTTTTTAAAAATCATTTTTTAAAACTCACTGCATTTAATAGAAGTTTCCTTTTTATTATAAATCCCCCATTTTTGTTCTCGTGGTTAAAAAATATTGTAAATAAAATCTATTCTAACTTTTGAATATTCAAGTTAAACAATAAACTGATTTTAGTTTTACAACTGAAATTTATATTTTTTCTTTAATCAAATCCCAAATAATTCAATTCTCCGCTATTTCTGTAAAGATAATTTGTTGAAAATTTTTGAATCATCTTTTCGGAAATTCATTCAGTATTAGCATCTTTCATAAAACTCATTGAAATCTGCACATTGGTACCTGCTCTTGTGTATTCATATCAATTACACAATCTTTATTTCAATCACTGTATAATATTCCGTAACTAATATGAGGATCCACTTGCAAGGTATTCGAATAGAATGGTTTCAGTTTTACGAATTAGAACAAATAGTAGTGCTCCCATAAACCGAATTTTTTTTTTTCCATTTCTCTTAAATAAATTTTCATTGTAAGTAATTTTTGCTCATATAAAATTCGTATATTGATCAAAAAGGGCAGCAATAACTAATTATTCCATCTGGTAATAAATGGTACTGAAATAGATTTTTCTTCACATGTGGACATAAACTAAATTTACTGACTGCCGTGATCAGGATAAATCCCAAAAGTGATAACGAATAATTGAAGAACTATCTAGAAAATATAGGATGTACTTATTTTGTCCAGAATTATTTCTAATGTTCCTGTAGATATTCTTATTTCACGATCACCATAAAATGATTTCAACATAAGACTGTTTAAAAAAATATCTAAACATTTAAATTTGTTTCATTTTTAGCACACCGATGTATTTTGTTTAAGAGTAAACTAATTTATCTTGAACTTTCAAAAATCAATCATGCATACTTGGAATCATTTTTAAAAAATGAAAGTTTCTGTTTCGTATCCTATTTATCAAAGCTTATGAACTATTTTTATGAACTTTCAAATTTATTATATTGGGATTTGATTGAATTTGCTGAAGCTTAAAATTTCAATTTAATCTTCCATATTAAATTTAACTGAAATAAATTCCAAAGTAAATTTGAAGTAAAAATTAAGAAGAAAATGATACTTAAAAAGAATCGTTTCATTTCAGGAAAATTTTTAATCGAATCGTTATTTTATTAGAACAATTTCTGCTGTTTTACCGGAAAGTCAAAGTGCAAAACATTTATTATTGCTATTTTTAAATTTTCAGTTTGTTTGAGTTATAATTCATTAGATATTAGGTTTTCGCAATCTTTTTTCTGAAATTCCCTACAATGTTTAAAACGGTTATAATTTGCAATTTCTCTTACAGGAAATTATAGGTGTAAATTCTACAATTTCCATGATATTAGTAAAAGGTCAGAAACTGGGTCATGGAAAGATCACGTGCGAAAAAAATGATCAGATTTTAGGGGCAATCTTTGAAACTAACAGATCTGTTGAAATTTTTTGTTAATGGTATATTACAAAATTCTCAAAAGGAACCGTCAATAATAAGTTTTTTTGTGGCAGTGTTGTTACCTTCCTTAGATAAACCCTTTTTTTCACTCGTATTATAATAGATTTTGAGTGCCAAAGACGCATGACACCACTTGATATTCAACAACTATTATGAAATAAAAGTAAGCATCGAAGTTAAAACTTATTGAAAAAACACAGATAAGCAAAATTTCAAAAATCTAACATATCACGTTTGGATTATACAATTTAAACCCATTTATGCCTAAGGTTAAAAAATTGGAATTTTGGCATAAAATTTAGAAATTTCACTATAGAAATTATAGAACTTTTATGTGAGGGGTGTTCCGAAAATGGAACAGTAGGCATTATGGGTTAAACTCGTATCATAAGAAGCATAAGGCAAATCAAGAGAAATAAAAAGGATTTAAAAACCCTGAAATTCAGTAACTTAGTAGAGCCAGCGCACCATTGAAAAGCGAATGGAGTGCGACAAGTCATTAAGAAATGGAAGGTGTATTTTCTCAACTTTCTAGAAAAAAAACTCCTAATCTCGTATTCAATCCAAGTTTTTCGGAAAGAATTGAGTTTTATAATTAAGAATCATTCAATTAAAACTATTCACTATTATAAATATTTTTACCTAAAAATGTTTTCCGTTTTGCAAATGTTTTCAGCCTTCTGAATACCTACGCAGCCCAATCCGGCCGAATAATTTCTATACAAATAGGTCCATTTTAGACCGATCTATCGTGCGAAAAGGGCTGCAGGTAGGGAGAATGTGTTAAGCAAGGGTGTTAGGGAGAAATATGCTTGCTAGTTACATTAATAATGTCGAATTGTGGGTACTCTTCCATTATACCGGCGCAGGCGAAAAGTCGCCAATGATCCAACCAACGCCAAACGGAATATCGCCGCCAGTAACCTTTTACCGCTACATTTTTAAAGAAAGTCGCGGCGATTTTGTCGCCATGTGCGATTGTTATTAATGCTATCTCATGTGATTGTGTGCTGTTGCCAAAAAGTTAGCTTGGCGATATTTGCGCCGGTATAATGAAAAAGTACCGAATTGTGTTTACCTACTGAATATCTCCAAATAGAAGTAAAAACGAGCTGCGTTTTCCTTCGTGGATTTTGAAACAATTATCATTCAAAGCAAACAAATTCACTTCGACATCTACAAATGTACTCTGATTTCAACTGCCTTCAAGAATCGGATTAAGTGCATCGTATATCTTAAAAGCGATATGAAGGCTCAAATTGCATAAAATTTTCATTTTACCTTTCTCGCATGGAAATTTAAGAGTTGAACCATTTCTAAAATCCATTAAAAACTTACCGATGCATATTTCACCCGGATACATGGGATTTTTAGAATTGTCTAGATAACCCTCTTTACAGCGGCATCTGAATCCTCGAAATCCATCTCTGATGCAATCGGCATTTTGACTGCAATAATTCAGTTCCTTTTTCTCACAAGAGTTGATGTCTAAATAAAATCGACAAATATTTCACTCTAGTTACTTACAATTGATCTGATTAATTTATAGGTTTGAGAGTCAGGTGCACCAAGGTTTCTATATTTTAAAAAATGAGTTACCTATAATGAAATAATGCTCAATGAAACACTATAGTCAAAAATTAAACGAACTGGTATTAAATTGAGATTCCAGTAAAATCTCCGCGAAGTCTTCTCATATACTATTTAATATAAGTGCTATCTCTGCACTCTTCATAAAGTTGTAAATTTTGAATTTATCTTTCAAAGCCACGAATACGACTTGGTAATACAATACGAAACCCGATTGTAAAATTTGGTTGAGGTTTTTTTTTTTTTTTTTTTGAAGGATCGTAGCTAAAATTGGTCATAGAACTACAGTTTTAGTAACATCGAATTTCAAATTTTATCTAAATCAATACTCTTTTTGATTTATCTAGTTTTCATGCATGTGAAATTATAGCCGTTCACACCCACAGTGGATTCGGCTCCAAATCTGGTATGGATCTATATTTTCGATGCTAAACCCGAGTACCAACTTTTAAATATCTGCAAAATACAGACATCTTACTGACTTGCATTCAGAAACCAGGCAGATTTTGCGAATTTAGTTCAAAATGATAGAAATCTCAAATTCGGCTTAAAAATAACTTGAAAAATGAAATTTGTCATGTAAAGTTCATACAAACAATTTCAAAACTGCACTTTTTGAACTTTGAAAGATCTGAAACGGGGAATTACATCATAATCTCTAGTTTGATTATTTGGGGCTTTATCTTTGGAAACAAGAAAAAATAAATCTTGAATGGGAAAAAATGAGATTCGCGTCTGAAGTCTGAATCAATGTTTTAGGCTTGATTCGTCTTTGGTTTTAAAATTTATTCCTTAATGTAACAGCGATAACTCACAAAAAACTTGTTGCAGTGCTAATATATAAGCATCTAAAATGAACAAGAGTGGTCCCTTCAAACTTTTTCGTAGTCTTTATAATAAAGGTTTTATCCACCCCTCACACCACATAAAATTACAGACCTTTTACAAAATTTCTTTTTCAAAACACAGATTTAGGATTCATAAATTTATGAAAGCAATTTTACAATGTGGTAAAAATTGTTTGAATATTCAATAACAAAAAAGCAATTAAAATTAAATTTAGTTTAATGATGTCGATGAATGAATATATATTACATTAAAATAATAATGAACGAAAATAACGAATGCTATAAAAAATGATTTCTCAAACTAGACAAAGCTCTTCAACGTTTTAGATGTTAACTGTAAAGTAAAAAAGAATGTACCAACGAAATTAAATTTTATATAGCATTAGAATCAAGCTTTAAGTCGCAGATAATAGTAGAATGCAGAAATAATTTTATACATTTACTTGAATTATTCATTACATAACCAAAGGGTTTACTTGAAAAGGATGTAGCTTCAATTAGGGGAATTTGTTACATGTACCATCATGTAAAATAACGTTTTCGTTTGGTGTCAAAGATATATCTCCACTCGTTAATTCTCTCGTTTTTCAAGCGATGGAGCTGTTTGTCTCATTAGTTAGTCATTAGTTTGTCTCTCTCATCTCACCACCGGTTTTCTGCAAACTTAAATAATTGGATCTCCCTCCTTTTGGCAGCAAACCCTTTAATTTATGTATTACATAAACATTTGACTATTTGATCCATGCTTTTATCACCAATTTTTAGCATTGAAATAACTTACCGCTGAACGACAAAAATTTGGCATTTTCCACATTGAGGGGAGCAGACTTGAGTACATTTTTATGCTTGAAAGTTTCTTCTAATTTCTCATCCAATTCCTCAACTACTTCCAAAATACTCTCATTTTTCTTCACAGCAAAAATGAGCGCAAAGTGGATCACCAGACTTCCTTTTTCGAAACCGGCAACGTCGATGTCTGCAACACTATACTCCAGGGCTGGATCATGGTACACAACCAACCACATCTGGAAGTTCAAAGGGATCAACAATATACAATATTAAATACTGTAGGTACACTTGGGAGTGTATTAATAGGTTAAATGTAACAAAGAACGATCAATATATCTTTCATTAAAGAAATATGACCCATGAAAAAAGTCTCCCTAACAGGTCCTGCTTTGAAAATAAATGAACTTCATTAGAAGTGTATAACATACGTAGATGTGCGATAAAATTCTAATAAAAAACAATTAAATAGGACTAAGTATCCATATACTGTAAGTGGCTCGCAGGATGCATCTAAGAATGAAAAATAAAAGCTTTGGACAATCACTGATTATAAAACTCTACAATCAAAGAATGAAATTGCTCTACTCGGTTTATAAAGTAAATATATAACGTTGGAATAAATATCGGTCCAATGGGCTTCACCAGATCTCATCTTACCGACAGTTAAAACGAGGAGCTCCTTATGTGGAAAGTGCCAAAAATTAATCGATTGGTTATTTGCATTTTCGGATACTGCGCATGTGGTTGCTAAAAGCGTGTTAATGAAGTTTTAGCCTATGATGTAGTTTACTAAATTTCATAGCAAACCTTTTCCAAAGGACTAAAATATTTTTTTCTGGCTACCAATACTGTTCAAACTAGATTGCAAGACATTCTTCATGAATTCTGGCTTTAAACAAAATTAGTCACTGTACTATAAGGAAGGGGGGAAATAGTCTTACACTTCTGCTGAAAAAATTCATTTTAAGAGAGCAATTCGATATAACTTTAAAATAATTAAAAAGTCACCTTTTCTGATAAATTCGCTTCTAATTTTCAAATCCAGCAAGTGACAAAGTTAATGTACTTAAATTTAATGCATTTGATACTTTTTTTTAATATGTATACCGAAGAACAAGTCTAAATTCTGAGATAGCATTATTAACAATGCCACACCTGAAGTACAGAGGAGAAATGAGGCTATCAATAGATACTTTCACGGATTGAGGAGATATTTAAAATCAAATTTTATTAAAAGAAAAAGTTATTAAACGTTTAAAAATTTTAAAAAGTTATAAAGTCTAATTGGACCTATATTTACATGCTCTTCAAAAATCTGGATAGTGACACAAAAAGATGAAAATAGCCTTGGTATCTTTAAGTGGTAGATTCTAAGCGCTATATTTGGAGGAATACAAATTGATGTTGGCACAGACGCTCAAATATAGAAGTTTATCATGCATGAGGAAATCGACGTCGTGAAAGAAAAAATAAAGGGTTAAAAATCCAAATAATCCAAAGGATTGATTGGGCTGGCCTCGCTATTAGAATGATCAGAGAGCGTACAACGCAGAAAATATTCCTGGCCTTGGCCACTGGAACAAGCACTAGAGATCGATCTAACCTCAGATTGATTGCCTGGAGGGAGATTTCGCCTTTTTAAGAGTGATTAATTGGAAGATCATGGCCAAGAAAAGAGGCCCAGTAGAAAGTTCTTGAGAAGGCCAGATTCCACCAGAGGAGCAAAGAGCAAACTTATATTAAGTTTCAAAATATTAATGATTACAGTTGAAAAGCTTAAATCAAAAATTTAAAATTAGAGAAAACTTTTGTACCGTTTAATATTAAATATGACAAATGTTTGCATGCAAATCTTCCGCTGTGCAAAGAATAATCATTATAAGAAAAGATCTGTTATTTATATTACATTGCATTTTTAAACTATTTACTTCGTCTGTCAGTGAAGCCGTTATGTTATTTTCATTCTCACCTGAAATGGGAATAAAGACAGAGCTTCTCACACTATCCTTAATACATTTTTAAATTATTCTTCTGATTTATTTGAAATTAAGCCCTAACGTAAAGAAAAGAACCAAGATTTTAATTACCGTATCGATTGCGTCTCTCGTTTTATTTATATACAATTCTGAGTATTTGTCTCTGAGGTCCTCATGAAAATCTTCACCTGGAAGTTTTAGTGATGTCCTCATCATGAAAGGAGCTACAAAAAATGCGATTCAAATATTAAACACATTAAAAGTCAAACTGAGATAAATGTATTTTAAAATCTTATATTTACCTTCGCAAATATCAGTTTCTGGGTGTCTCACAAACGATCTTCTACAATCACAAACACTAAGCCCTTTCTTAGTAATGCAGCCCTCATTTAAAGCAGTGTTACACTCTCCAGCATTATTACAATATCTTGGTGGCGAATTCTTTGCCTTTTTCTTCGGAATTACAAATGAAGTCGCTGCATTACTGATGGCTGTAACAGTTTCACTGGATGCTTCATGGAATATTTGAGTCTTGTCAATTTCAATATTTGAACTTTCAGATCCATCTTCGACACTTTGAACAGAGACAAACGAGTCCAAATTTGAGATGGAATTAGGTTTCTTCTCTCCTTCAAGTGGTTGAAGAGCCTTTTCATTTATAGACGTATCTTCAAAATTCAAATTAGGGTTCTCAGATGTGCTCGGTGATTGTGTGAAATCGAACTGCTTCTCGGATACTTGGAGTTGCTTTTCTTCTGGCAATGTAACAAAGGGTACGTCATCCATTCGCCCTCCTCTTCGTGACTGACGAGGAGATACTGGAGAAGGTTGAGAGGGAAATGAAGTGGTATCTGGTTCTTGAACTAAATTTATTTCACCATTATCGTTCCCAAATAAACCACCTGCTCCACTTCCTGTCAAAAATAACGTATCCATAAATCGAGGATTCTCTTCAGGGGACGTTATGGCTCCTGCAGGGCTTGCTGAGAAACCCTGTACTTCAGTATCAGAATGATTTTCATCACATTCACCCTCGATATGCATGTGCTGCAGTGGCCGAAAAGTAGTCACTTCGTAACCATAGTTTTCATAATCCTCATAGTTTGGAACTTCATGACCGATGTTAACAGAATTATCATAATTTTCATAGTTGGTGACTTCATGACCGATGTTCACAGAATTATCATGAAGCTCGTAGTACACACTTTCTGGTACTGGTGTAGAGACAATACTTTTCAGAAAACGATCCGTTGAAAATTGAGGATGATCTTGATTTGATTCGGAAAGTGGATTAACTTTATTGTCGAGATGATTTTCATCATCTTCAACGTAAGCATCCGATACAATTTTATCTGACAAGGGACTCATTGTAGTTATTTTTTCCCCAATGAGCGGATTAGTATCATTTGTATCAGATCCACAATCATCATAATCATAATCAAACGGAAATGAACCACTTGTATTTTTTAAACAATCTAAGCATTCAGAGGATTCAGAATTGAGTTCTGTATTAAAGGGACTTTCGGATATCTCTCTACCATCACCACTCCCGAAAAAGTTAAACAACCCAGGAATTATTCTGCCTTCACCACTTCCATCATCAAGAACAATCTGAAAGGATGTTTGATCTTCCAATAATGATTCTGTTGCCGATGTTGAGTCCAATGCACCATTTTGCCTTTCATTAAATTGTTCTCCAGGGTCAAACTGAGATTCTGTGTGCGATTGATTATCGGGAATATTCTGCAATGGCATTTGATCTGAAATCGATTGGGTTGTATGTACATTAGATAGTCCCTGGTTTTCAGTTGTCTTTTCCTTCGAATCAAACTGAAATTCTATTTGCGATTTTTCAGCAGAGGGAACTGCATTTGCATCTTCAGTACTTTGGGTTCCTTTATTTATATCAAAATCAACAGATTCTGTGCTTTTTAATTGACTTTCTTCTTTGCGGAGGTTTAGTATGACATTGAAAATATTAGGCCTAGTTGCGGAATCTGAAAAAGTTGTTTCTGTTGCACCATGGACAGAAAAGGCTTCATTTAAATCCGAGTCGTTACTTGCTAAACTAATCAAATCAGGATGAAAACTGCGATTTTCAGGAAATTCGCTTGTATTCTGAATACTTAGATTATCTGAATCATCTAAACTTCTTTCGCCACTTCCAAAATTAAATAACCCAAAAATTCTATCATGAATATCAGCAGAAACTTCTGAATGTGGTACTTCTGAAGTCTCTTCTGTTCTCACATGGTTATCAAATTGAATGAATATTCCATCATCTATTTCAGTAGATGGCATCGTTTGCTTTTGTGGAAATTTATCCGAAAAAATAGAAATTTCTGTCGCTACTTCATCGAAATCGTCCCTGTTTTCTGTAATCAAATTATCTATTTTGGATTTGTCGAGTGTTCCAATTTCAAAACTATCTTGATTATCATTAGGCGTTGGCAAGAGATCTTGGTTTGAAACAGTTATTTCGGGTAAATTTTTATCTGAAGGCACACTCAACAGGTCATTATCAGGAAACTCATCAGAAAGTTCTTCGCCTGTTTGTTTAATATCAGACAAAGGGGTGTTTAAGCTATCTGTCATTTCCTTACTAATCAAAATATCGTTTTCAAAATTGGAATCTTTAGCATCCGATCCGGATCTCATTGATCGTTCCTGTTGATCATCAATAACCTCGGTAAAATTAAATTGCGATGGATCTAAACTTAGAAGTATAGGGTTGTTGATGATATCCAATAAATTTGGTTTTGAAAAAACGGCATCATTTTGCATTTGCCTGAAAAAATTTTCACAATTGGGAACAGTCAGAGCACTTCCATCTTCATCATTGAAGAAGTCTTGATCAGATTCAGTAGAATCAGAAACACTCAAGACGGTTGAACTTTCGACGTTGGAACGGAATTCATCGTTGGTGCCATCTCTCGCTTTTTCCAAAGTGACATGTTTTCGATTTGAAGTTGGCATAATGGTGTCAGTTGATTGTTGGATTAACCTCCTGCCTACAAATCTGTTCCAGATACTTGCCCATATTCCAAATCTTTGATTTGTTGATTTTGTTGTTGATTCTTTAGGGGCATCTGTACTAAAAGTCTGAAATTCTGTATTCATTTCCTTATCTTCTATGCTCATCATGTCCATCTCTCCACTGCCGTTGTCCTCTGAAAATTGATCCATTGATTTCGGAGAAACATGTATTCTACTTAGTAAACTAATACAAAATTCTTTTAATTGATCAGATGTAAATGAATTTTCTGGTTTTAAGGTAGTTATTTCGATTGGAAAGTCATTATCTGGATCATCAGAAGTTCTTTCAAATTTCTCTACAGTTAGAGAGCTCAAATCTGGACTTGTATTTTCCAAACCAATGAAAGTATCAGTGATCGAAACTATTGTAGATTCAACTGATATTTGTTCTGGCAATCCAAAAGCTTCCATAGGTGCCTCAGAAGAATTTGTGCTTAAAGAAACTTCTGTTGAAATATGTTCTCCCTTCAAACCCAAGTTTGTATTTGGTGATGTTGCACTTTCTGAAGATTCACCAATTCCAGAAATTGTTCCAGTCGCTTCAATTGGAGGATTCTCAGTACTTCCAAAATTAATTAATCCAAAAAGGAATTTTGGTGCTCGTCCCTTCTCTGGTTTTTCCGTAGGAATCTCGGTTGTTAGATTATCGTCTTGCTCTGCACTTGTTTCGATTGTAATGTCACGAGCATTATCCTTGAAAGCATTTTTTCCATACATCCTTCGTAACAATAATCCCAAAGAATCCCAAGCTTGATGCAATTCTTTAAACGAATTATCATCAGGTGAAGCTGCTTCCATTTGAACAGCAATGTTCAAGAACTTTTCTTTTCCAGATTTAGAAATCAAATCATCTTCAGATACCAGTTTTGATACTCCTTTTGGAGGACTTTTATTGTTCGTGACGTTTAAACTAAGTCTCCACCCGAAGTCTGTGTGGTGAGTATTTCTTTTGCGTCTGCTTAATTTCTTAATCCGATTTCTACTGATATTTTTATATAAAATGAAATTTTTGGAGATTTCTTGCAATTTTTCTTCATTGGGCGTATGCTCATTCAAAGAATTCTTATCAGGTTGAAGTTCTAATATTCTTTCATTTACATTGGAGTCATGAGATAGCAATTTCCTTCCAATATACAGTTTTTCACTATCATTTAATGTAGAATTTGCATTCTTTGGAACTTCTACTGAGCTTTCAAAGCGCTTTTGCACATCTTCGCATATAAAGTAAACAGCTGAGAAAGTAAAAAAATAATTAAATAAAAAAAAAATTAGAAATAATTGATAGATAGAATTCGTTAAGTAAATTAGAATTCGTTAAGTAAATTAGAATTCG
>JAPMOQ010023314.1:3137081-3182874 GCA_026543055.1 Argiope trifasciata | reverse complement strand
TTCGTTAAGTAAATTAGAATTCGTTAAGTAAATTAGAATTCGTTAAGGTTTGATAATACTCTTCGAAGTTATTGTGGTTTAGTCGAAGTTATTTTCCCATAAATATAAGTGTGGCAAATCACAATTTTATATATTTTAAGTGTACAGATGAAATCATAACTAGACAGCGGTTGAGACATTTATAAAATAGTGAAAACATCTATTGTTTCATTTTTTAATGGATGAAATTTGTTTTATGGATGAAAAAGAGTTATGTATAATAATTCCATATAATCAATCGCCAAACCCACTTTTTACTTTAACTACAAGTTCAAATCAGCTTTTTCATTTTTATAGAAAAGGCAGAATTTTTACTGCCAATTATTTAGTGCATTAGTTTCCATCACTGATTCTTAACTAAACATTTGGTTTCTTTACATATTGAAGGTAACATATATTGCATAAACAATTATGGAAATTGTTCCGAAATAAGATGCACGTATTTCGCATGTATAATCAAAGTTACAGAAATAAAAATATTCTCATAGGAGCAATCTTAAGTTGTTTTTAGATGGTACTATTGCGTTGTGAATATGATTTAGCTTCGAATTTTATGTATTTAATGTGCTAGCGAAGCTAATAGATTCTGGTTCATTCTGTAAGCAAAGAGTCCTTTTTTAAATTTAAAAATCCTAACTTTTTTTAATTCTTATAGTGACAACATCATAAACTATACTTCAATCAAAGACCGACGCAGCAAAATTGTAGAGTTTGATTTCAAGAAACCTGCGGCATCTCAAATATGCAAAAAGCAATTTTTTAAAAGAAAAACTACCGGCGACTACTATAACCCTAGAAGTCAAAATTTCTTGATGGCAAAACTAGTGCCCTAAAAAAACCGAGTGCAAAAAAATTGCGCAATAGTCGCAATCATACTTGCGACTACAGGATGCTGTCTAGTATCCAATTAGAGCAGCTGATCGAGAGTATTGCAAGAATACCAGGAATAGAACTAAACTATAACAGTCGAATAAGAGCTTCCGGTTCCTTAATATCTTTAAACAGAGTGCCATTTTTTATTTGCGATTTCTCATTGATTAAATATTACATTTGAAGTTAAATAAACACTTGAATGTTCTAGATATACAATAGAAAGTTTATACATGATAAAAAAAATTTCATGAAATGAATTTCTAATACTATAAATTTCTTTTATGATTTGCTTATTTTTACTAAAACAGACAGATGAAATTTTTGGATAGGATTTGTTTTGCATAAAGATCATATATTGATCGGCAAGAAAATCCTGCTTTGTTTATTAAGTTAATAACCCCAATTATGCCTCTGGTGGATTTAAATATATTTAAAGAGTTTTAGCACAATTTATATTTCTTGTGGAAGAAAACTACTAGAAAAAATTATTTAACTCCTTGAAACTTCATACAGTCTTAAGATGCGCAGGTATATGTCTCTTCATTCAACGATTGCAGAATCTCAATTTATTAATTTCTGTCAACACGAGCTATAATTGTTCATTTGTTTTTCTAATCTAATACTTTGCAAGTTTTTCATAAGATTATTTTCCAAATCAAAAGAAATGACTCAATTAGCACAGATACTTCGTAAACTATCCCTCAACCTTAAAAGTATTACAAATAATATGTTCAAGCTCAGAAAAAAAACTTAAACATTTGAAACGTGTAAAATGAGTTTTAGAACCAGGCGATTTTTTTATCTTTAATTTCCAACGATTAACTACCATTCAAACTCCACATTATTTCACAATTTAAGAATATCCTGTCTCTAGTCGTCATGGAACTGTTCCGTCCATCCTGAAAAGGATGTGAAGTGAAGAATATGAAACAGTTGAGCGGGGGTAAAAGCCACGATTAATATTAAGGAATCTGTACGCGGAGAGTGCGCGTGATTTGTAATGAGAAGAACTGAATATTTCTGTCTGGCATATATAGTAATTACAGAATCCTTACATTCTTATTCTAAGAAAATTAGTTTTATTCGGATTGGTGATTGCAAGGAATAACGAATGTGACTTCGAACATCTTATTGACACTTTTCTAAACCTTCCATTCTTATAATTAAAAAATAGAAAATAAAACTAATGATTCTAACAAACATTTATCTTATTTTCATGCTAATCATGGCGTAGCCGAATCTTGGAAAATAGAGTGGGTATTTCTCACTCTTTGTTCGATGAAATTTTCAGCTTCTCATATGTTATCTAATGTATTTTACCGATTCGATTAAATTATTACATTAATGTTACCAATTATAATGACTCGATTGAATTATATTACTGCATATTATGAATTATTGCATGAATCTTAGTTTAAGTTTTGAATTATTACAGCATCAATTTGAAAAAATTCTAAAGAAATTGACATTTTTCAAATTAAAAATTCATTCGACTAACATTTGACTTTATCGAAGATGGAAAAAGAACATTTAATTTTAAGATGAAAGCACATCGAATTCAAATACTCTGTATCAAATTTAATTCAAACCTAGACATTAGTATTTTATTTCCAGCTTTCAGATTTCAACATTATTCACTGAACAAGAAATCAAGGATAAGAATTGCATTAATTTTGAATGAGTGTCGATCGATTATAAACATGTTCTTTACAGAGTTGGTTTTGCAATTGAAGAAAAAAAAATTCAAAGTCTTGTTTTACACCAATGCATTTTACGATTGTTTTATATTCATTATTCCTGCAAAATTGAATTGAAATTTGATCAAAAATATGCCATTAATTTCTTTCAGCTTTCTAAATAATTAGTTTGGGAATATTACCCTTTGCTTTCCCGAAATTAAAATTAAAATCAAATCCTACTCCATTTCCTTTAATTCTTTCCTACTATAAAATTCAATATTTCACTTCAAATACTAATACTAAAATCAAATACTACACATTAATAGGAATTTTAAGGGTTATAATAATCCAAGAGGTTCTTATTTAAGATTTATTCCTTCAAAATCTTAACTATTCAGATGATTGTAGAAAAATATAGACTAATATTATCTTGTCACTGGAGTACAAAGAATCCAATTTAAAATCGGTGTTAAGTCCAGTTAGTGTAATTGGGAAGAATGACTACAGTACGCATCAGTGAAACCTTACCGAGTAGGGAAACCTTTCTTTCAGATACTCTAGAGGAAGATCATGAACACTTTTTTCCGCTTTTTGTAATGACATTGAGAACTTAAGTTGTAACAGAATCAAAAAAAAAGTCAAATCATTTTTTTAATTGTCATTCAATTTTTATATCAGCTACTTACTAAATAAATTGTTTTATTTTATTATTAAATTAATTATTTTTAATTATTAAATATTTACTAAATAAAACAATTATTGGATCTATAATATGATTACAAATAAAATTTAATTTTCCGATTTTCTAAGAAACAATGATGTTCCCAATTATCCAAGGAAATTTTCATTATAAGAAAATTAGAAACTGGTTTTAAATGTAAAAATCTATTTTTTGTGTGTGTATTTTGAATAATAATACATGTGAAAGAAATATTAATTCAAGAAGCATGGTATCTTCGATATTTTATAAAATTTTAATCCAAAATTAATAACCGATTTTTAAAGGATCTAGCAACGAAATTTGTTTATTATACTTTTCAAAAAAAGCAATTAATCATTTCATATTTCCAACGAGTATAAAACAGAAAAAAGTGATCCTGTAGTCACTGAAACACGATCTGAAAACAATTTTAATGCTTTTCAATAAGAAACAGGGTTTGCGGAGACTACAAATATCTAGAATTTATTGTTAATTTTTCAATATATGTGCATATTTTGATCGACTGTGTTTAAAATACCATAAAGATAGACCATTATTCGTTCATCTTAGATACTGATTCAATTGCCGATCTGCTGAATATGACAGGATAAAAGAGCTGCAATTTGACTAGATCAAAATAATAGCTTGATGGCTTGTGATTGTTCGGAGTTGGGATAAAAATTATACAACCACATCCTATTGCTGAAAAGATTTCAAATTACAAAGAAAAATGCGTTAAATAGGGGACTGAAAATTCTATTTGAGCTACCTTTCTACAGCTACCAAATTGAATTAGTCTTTATTCATTTTAAACTGCGTTTCTAAGTTTTAGGTAATTCTTTCTCGTAGCTCATAATTTTCAATCACTTCCATTTTTATTGAGATTCTTTTCTCGAATCGCGATGAATTTTAAATGTGTGAAATCGTTCTGATAGTTTATGCGATAATACCTGAAATCGTATATATTTTTATTGAAAACATTTTGGAAAAAGTGCGATAAAATAAATTCCGTGTCAGCATGTACATTTTATCATTTCAAAAATATTCCCTTCAAACAAGTTTATTATTGTAATTAGAAGCCGATGTTCACTTTCCCAATAATCCTAGTTTCCGGGGAATTTGAGAGCATAGAGTAATTCTGAACGCTACTGCGATTGAGATTTGGCAACTTCATTTATTAATTCAACAAAAAGTGAGTTGTTTGATGAATGTTGAAGAAAACGATTAAGCATTCATATAAATTACTTATTTCTCTCTTCATAAAAACATTTTAAGGTATCTGAACCTCTTGAAAAGGTTGATTATCGCAAAAAATGACATTTTCTAAAAGTTATTTTATTGGATAGACTAGTCTTCGAGTTATCCAAAACAGGTTTACGTTAATTAGAAATCAAGATGTTAATATTTTTTGCAATGATCGCTAAACCGAAAGTGGACATTTAAATAAACGGAAATATCGATTTAAAGTTCCCAAAACATGTCAAAAATTTGTATAAACTGAAATTAAGTTTTAAATACGGAAAATGTTTGGCAGAGAAAAGCAAAATGTCAATGAGGGTTTTAACAGTGTTTTGTGGAAATTTGTATCTAAACATATCTTTGTTGAGCTTTGAATCCTCAGATTAGGGGTATTTATGGCTATAATACATTTTAATGAAAGTTTTAGAGAATTATTTAATATCCTTAAGGTTGTTGAAGTGTATGCTATTGCAAATTCAGTTAGAACATTTGATTAGCTTGACAAAGACAGAATAAATGAATTTAAGCCACTGCCAAATGAAAAAATTGCCAGAAAAAAAGTTTAAATAATTAAAAAAGGAAGAAATTGGCAGCAAGAACTTATAAGGTATAAATGTGGTGAATTTTAAATATGTACACCCATAACTTATTTTTAAAACAAGTTATAATTTAAATGCATTTTTCTAAGTATATCTACACCATGTTTTTCTCAAAAAGTGCTCCGAACGTGTTCATATACCTTAAATGGAAAAAGACGTCAGCTTCCGCAAAATTCATTCTCAATTATTTTGACACTACTTAAAATGAAACAGCGCAATGTACAAATTTTCTGATGAATGAATGATCTTTATTTTACATGTTTGGTACAATGGAAATATTTTCAGTTTTCCCATTGAGGTATTCGTCAGAGAAACTATCATAAAAATTCTCGCACTTTATAAAATAGCAAAAATAAAGCTTCAGAGTACAATTAAAAACTTTTGAAAATTATTGTTTGGTCTTCACTCACAATTATTATTAGAACACTTAGCTAATCAATGTTATGTAAATATGACAGAACTATCAAAATGAGTGAATTTGGGCTTAAGATAGATTATCACTGTGGTACAGGTTTAAATGCATTAACCATCAAAAAAGTAATAAATTTTATAACTGTCAATTTAAGAGAAAAATTTAAGGTGGCATTAAATCTACAGTTTTTTGTGTTTTAATAAACAAGAAAAAAGGTAATACACTTCATAATTCTAACGAAGGAACAAATTTGATGTCGGTATTCAAATAAATGTAGTCACTCCCACTTTCCTTTATAGATAAACTCAAAATTTAATGACGTTATCCAAAATTCTAATTCTCAATAAACTGCAAAATTCCAAGTAAAGCACTTACCAGTGAATGCTAAAATCAATATCGCTATTTTTCCTTTAATTCCAACCAACATTTTTAGTTTTTAAAAGTTAAATATTTGTTTATTTAATTCAATAAAACTCTTTCAGCAGTTTAAAACAAAAGTACAAACAAAATCGTGGTTCAACTCTTCATTGTTGCTTTCTGGAAATTGACTATCACTATCCTAGAAATTCCAGTGTAATACTAAAAAACAGAGTTATAATTTCAAATCTTCTTTAATTTAATACCTTACGGCACTGGACAGAATCTTTTTGAATTAATGTCACTCTGGAGTCTGTTATCGTTTGTCTATAGATGAGGACACAGAAAAAACACGTAGACATTAAGTTTTTATGTATTGCCTGTAATTGCAGTAAATCGCAAAATTAGAAAATAATTTCCCTAGATCACAAATTCTTTTATATCCGAATACATATTTTATTACAAATGGTCAGTTTCATTTGATATGAGATCGAAAGCCCTGGTATTCTTAAATATGAATACAAAATGAGTTTCAATTCTCTTTCTTTCTTATTTTTTAAACTTTTGTTTTACATCATTAAAGGAATAATTTTATTTTTACTTCATTTTTGACAATCCAGACATCTTAAAAAGTCTTCTTAAATCTTTTTTTAGTAGCAAACCCTGATAGACATTCATGTCAAATTAGATTAGTCCATTTTCTGTTGTTTTAGTCTGCTTTCCTCAGTAGTAGAAGTACAATAAATGAAATTTCACCAACAAAATCAATAGTAGATAATGATTTTGATTTGTTAATTAGTGTTGATAAAAACCTAACAATTTACTATTTTTGGTTCGATTATAGTCACCGCAGTAGTTTGGAGATTATATCTTGTTTTCAAACTAAATGATTCCGGCTTCAAAATCTGAGTTAACCAATAAAACAGTATGTATTTGAACCATATAAAAAAATTAACGTAATGTCTTGACTTAAATACCTTTCTATAATAGGATAAAGGAATCGTCGTGGTTACCGATTCAAATATCTCTCTTTGCCATCTGTTTGTCATTCAAAATTACGAAGACTTTTTTAAACTAACCCATGTCAATCTTGAAAAGATGGATTTGGAACCTGATTGAGAAAATCTTCGACGGATTAAAATGAAACTAAAACCAATGAAGTGTTTTCTAAAAGACTTTCTAGTATACTCTCTAGGAAACTTATCATGTCAGAGAATGTCTTACATGGCATTGGCATACAATAGTTAGAAAATATTTTTTGGAGTGAATTTAGCATTTTACTGGATATATTATATCAACTTTGGCGAATTTCGTGCCGATTTAATCCCTGGAGTGCTGTTAATAGCATCCGAAAATTGAATTTGCATTTTAGGCCTGTTTTCCTCTAAAGATTGGAACAAAAATTTGACACAAAACTGCACTTGTAGTCACAAAATCCCATATCTAATTTGACATATTTAAACCATTGCTTTTTTAAATTATCGAGTTTACATGTTTCTGAAAGTACAGACTGACAAATTGTTAATCTTTTGTTGAATGAAGCTCGAAATTTGATAAGTATCTACAATATTGATATTTAATTTATGTGCTGAATTTATTCGTCGAACTCTGTTTATAGATGTTATACTCTAATAGTTGGGTTGACAGTCGTCCTCTGAACTTATTATGCAAAAATAAATTAGTAGAAATCTACAAATTTAAGTTTAAACCTCGATACCAAATTTCATCCATCTATCAAGTGTTTTTGTGTTATCATTGTATCATTGTGACAGACGGATATTTTCAAAAATGTGGTTTTCGAACTCAGGGTGGTCGGAAACGTGAGTTTCGTCAAATTCTAGAGTTCAAATTTATTGATGATTACTATACTTTCTCTATACTTTACATAGGGCCGCGATAGCCTGGTTGGTAGAGCGTCAGTCTCGTAACCAAAAGGTCGCTGGTTCTGTCCTCGTCTTGGCCAAAGACCCCTGTGTTGGCTAATGGCAGTTGGAGCGTGTTAAATAGTTCGTGGCTGCGAAGTCCTCCAAGTTCCCATAACAAATTATACCTCTTGGGGTACTGAATCAGGGATTTGTCGGTCTCTGATTTGGATCTAAATTCTGACTTGCGGATGGATAAATGAGTGTATGAATGAGTTCGACCACCCCCTAAAAAGGGTTGTGTCGTGTGTGTTCGTGCAAAGTCGTCCTTTCACCTGAACGGTGCTCGTTAACATCGAAAGGCTCACACTCCTGCCTTCATTCGAAAGAGCTACGCTCATTCGGGCTTGGTATGACCAAGTGGCATTAGAACCACCACTATACTTTATATAATGAAAGTAAAGATGTATTGATACATATAATTGGTATAAGAATTTGTTTGATGATAAAGAATTTTTAAAATCTTCCCTGATCATCACGAATTATCTCGAGTTCATACAAATAGCGTAAAAATCTCGAACATCAGAACGATTTGTTTTATTATCGTTTGACTCGGTTTGAAGCTTAAACCAAAGGAGATATTTTGCTTTGAATAGCAGTTCGTAAAGTTTTGTTGCAGAGCTTTGCTTTTCAATGAGGGACTGGACAACTGGACGTGTGTTTTTCCCTTCTGTATGTATGGAGGCTTCTAGATAAGTGAATATAGTTGTATTGAAAAAGAATTTTTAAAATGGCCCTTTAATACGATAGCGAAAGCAATACAGATGCCTTTTCAGATAGTGATTATGAAGAAGTCTAACCAAAACTTCCACGTAAAGATCAGTCATAGGGGACTAATATTTAACTTTTTCATTTGTCGGAGATAACTCGGGTGAGTAAAATCGGTAAAATTATATCTTTTCACATCTGTAAATAAATTTAAAATTCAACTTAGAAAAGAACCTTAACCACTTAACTGTTTTTCCCGAGTGCCATACGCGCATCGATTTATCAAATTTTTATAGTTGCAAGCAAAAAATAAACCATTCATAACGATTATAATTCAATATTAAAATTACTTCGAACGCATAGATAACTCAAATGCTCAATGGATTTCCATTTGAATCAACATAAGAGAAAATTCCCAAAATAGAAGGTGCCATCTTATTAGATAGTAAAGAAAATAAAACTGCTAAGTGGTTAAGCTTTATTTTAGTCCCTCATATTTAACGAAGGAATTCTTTAAAAATATGGTTGTCACAATTTTTTTTTCTTTTTTTGAAAAAAAAAATTGATTAAAGGGAATAGTTAATGCGCAAATAATGAATAACTACCTCTTCATTATTTCGCTATTTATAATTTAATTAATTGCTACTTTCCGTTTCTAAACTGTACTATATTACTGATTCAACTGTACTAAACTGTACTATATTACTGATTCAGTTAAGAATCCTTATAATACTTGAGGTGTTTGAAGATTTATATTGGAGATGTTATTTTGATAATACATCGAGATACATAATAATTTTACATACTTTTGATACATACATAATTTTGATAATTTCGAGCTATAAAGTCTTTTAATTTCATCTAAGATTGAGAAACAATGCGTCAATGCCAATATGATGTATAGGGGTGACGATTAAAGAATTAAAGTGTGAGCCCAAACTAAAAACTGCAAAGTCACTGCATCGAGGACTGGTCAACTTTTATAAATTCTACTTAAGTACTTCTCGTCAGTATGACATTCCCCACAAACCATTGAGTGATTTAACGTTTCCCTACCAGTATATGCCAACCACTATTCTCTTATTAAGAGCAAGAATATAAGAAGCGCACATTCTAACTTTTCATCAATTTTTGTGTAATATTCATATGTTTCCTATCGTTTATATTTCCTTGCATCTAAATTCCATAAAAATTGCTTTACTCTTATTAACAGTTCCTCTTTATCAATAAAAAAACGAAATCTTATCTAATACATGCACAGGGAAAAGCTAATTATTCTAATATATGCAATAATAAAAAACACACATTAACATTTCTACGTAACCAAACTCGCTGTAAAATCCCACCTAATTAAGACTTTCTGATTAAATCTGACTCCAATTCTGGGTGGAATCTAAAGAACTCTAAGGGCTATCACCAGCACGGTACTACCATTCCTGTGGGAAACACATGCAATCATCGATAAGAGGTAGCCGACCACCATAATCTCTGTAGCCATAAGTGTGGTGAGAACCAAACACCATACCGATAAATTGCCATCCTACTGCCCTCCAATGGAGACATCTCAATATAAATAAACCCTTTACTTGGGGGGGATATGCCCTTTTTTTACTTCAATCTTCAAAATTATGAATATTTCTTTGAGAATTAATATCACAATTTCAGTTTTGATTTTTAAAGCTGAAGAGAATAATCGAAAGTTTTTCAGTGCATCTAAAATGTATTTCTTGTCTGGAAATATCGCCAATGAACTTACAAACGTTTATCTTGTATAGCATTTTTATATATATTGTGGCAATTTTTTCTAAGTGAGTTATATACTATTCTCAAAGTGTTTGCGAATGATCCAAATATGAATTAAACTTGATAATTAATTATTTCTCCTCTGATTAAACTATACATCTCAAATAATTAGTTGTATTACATAAAAAATTATGAAAAAGTTGCTTGCTACTTTTATAAAGACACTGTGGCTTATTCATACCATCAATATGCCATTTAATTGACTTTATCTTTTTAACAGCTTAAAATCCTGAAAGAAATTTCTTTTATTAATATGACATTGCATCTTATTTTTTATTTTTTTGGTTTGCTGTATTCAACGATTTGTTTTCGTTGCGAATGCTTTCATTAGCCAGAAATTATTTAAACTTACAATATTTTTTACAATTAAATTTTTTACTGCCTTTTTATCCGCGTAGTTTAAACGAATGTTTAAGTCAATATTCTGAATTGTCTGGATTCCATGATCCCGGCAGCACAATATGCTATACAATATTCTACTATGTTTCAAAATTTTATACCAATCTTGTATACACTGTTCTATATCACATAATATTGTTCAACATCTTTGTATCACTAGAAAATCGAAAAAGTGTAATTTGAGTCCACTTTCAGAAGAAAAAAAAAAAGAATTAGCTATAAATGCAGGCTTAAGCCAGAATAAGTGCCTCCAGTCAAAAGTTTTCCATTGGAACTATATAAAATCGATCAATATTATTATTCGAACTTTGCTCAAAATAACTAAAAGAATTCTAATAACATCAATAAAAGGATGGAAATTCATTGAAACAAATGAAACTCATTTAAAAATTCATTTCTGCATAATATAACAATTCATTTTTTGGACAAACTTTTAAAAGAAATTCTTTCTGTAAATTTTTGTAAGAAGAACTCTTAAACATTCGAAAATATCTTTCAGAAACCCAGAGGGCAGTGATTAAAATAAGATTATTCTGCAACAAATATTGTTTAGCGAAATAAGCTTGAATAAACCTGATGTTTTATTTGCGAAAAATGGTATAATTTTTTTTTTCTGCACATAGTTATAAAATAAGCAAATTTCAGGAATATTTATTTTATTAATTTATCTTATTAATTTATCTCTTTGAGTAGATAAATTAATTGTTATCACTTTGTTTTTAATTTTTATTAATTTTAATATAGATTAAATTTCCAAATAGTTAATCATTTAATAATACACGCTCTCATTCCAAACAATTTATTGACAAACTATTAAAGAATTAAAACTAAAATAAAAAATTCTGTTGTAATATTGAATAAATTGTTTCTCAGACATCAGAATTTTAATAGATGAGAATTTTTCTTCTTCTATATTCCATAAACTTTTGGCCAAAAAATATCGCATCATTTTTTAGAGATGACAAACAAGTTTCTGATATTAGCTAGTTCTGTAATCTTTTTTTCCGAAATATGACAATGATGATATCTTTTATTCGAATCCTGAGAACACTTTTAACTTAAGGATTACTAATCTAAGGTCTTATTTAAACGGCAATTCTTGCGAATAGATTTTGCTCAAATCCATTGAAATAAAAGATTCCTTACGTTACAATGGTTTATAAATTTAGTTAGGTAGACAGATACGTAGGATCTTAGTACAAGGGTATTTTTAAATTTAGAGAGAGAATATTCAATTTAATTTTGACATCTGATCAGAATTGAAATGATACAGTCCTTCTTCTGTAATCTTCTGATAATCTGAAAACAGAACATCAAGAAAATTCTATAGATTTATTTTATTTAAAAAATAAGTAAATGACTGCTTATTTTCAAATTTGAAAATCCTCCACGCTTTTGCTCATTTATAACTAAGTACAGTCAAGTGAATGAAAAGTAATAGCTTGATAGTCACGGGATCCTCAAACGAATAGTATCTCATATAGTATTCTAAGCTCTAATGCTCTGAAAGATTTATTTATATTTTAGGTTTCCCGTTTTCGGATACATTTGAATTGATTGTTTGTCGATAATCAACAATCGCCAAATTTTGATAATTGTGCATGAAATAAATCATGATAATTATAAAGAAATGGAAAGTTTAGAGAATTAGTTTCATTTTCAGCACTATAAACTGGTAATTAAATTGTTCCTTTTTTTTTTTTTTTTTTTGATAAATACTAATTTGTTATCTTTTATTGTTTTATGTTACCTACTAAGCTCATTGTATTTTTTTTTTGTTTCAGAAAATTAATTTCTCCTGAATGGCAACAGAAAACTCTCTTCCATTTGTTTACTAATAAACATGAGATTTTTCAGTCGTGGGTGATACGAAAAGTTAAGTTCAGATCACATTGAAAATCGCTAATCAAATATCTAAAATTATTCAATATGCGGACTTCAGGCTATCATTCATATATGAAATGCATTACACGTTTGAGTACACAACAACCTAATCTTCGAACTAATATTTCCAATAAATTGTTGAGTAGTAAATATTGTGGTATCATCTCACCGCTTTCAAATACACATCAGCTACGTTGGAAATCAGGAAAAGATGATATATCTTCTATTGTAATTCCAGTTCCTCTTACACCTGCTAATAGTGTCGATGACATAAATGTTGGTGAAGAACTATCCACAAAAATTAATAAAGGTGATTTTGCTATGACAAAAAATTGATTACTTTATTTGTCATTTTCTGTGATGCATATTAAAATGATTTCTAATACATATATATTTAATTCTTTTCCCCTCAGCCAAATATATAAGCTATTAAGTATTTGTTTTACCATATTGTATTTACTTAAAATTAAGGGAATATGTTCTTAGTTGAATGCAAATGAGTTCATGCCTCATATATGTATATAAGGATGCTTACAGTTTCAAATGATATGCACAGCTTTTGCTATTTGAAAGTAAAGTTTTGCTCATGATGAAAAAATATATTAAATAATATAGTTTAATAATTTATCATTCGATTCCATTAAATGTCTTCAGAATAACATAATTGTATGTTTTGGTGTACTTATTGGACTGAAGTAAACTGATAAAATAATTCTTTTGTTAAGACTTCAGTTAAATTGTTTAGTCTGGCATTGGATGTAATTAACTGTTATGCTCATTTTTGAGTAATTTAAATTTTCAAATTAAACTGCTTCCTACATTAGATAATTCTTTTATAGATTTCTATAGTTGTTTTTGTTATCATAATGTGGTAACAACCCACCTCCCTTTAAAAAAACACTTTTTAATAATGATAAGTAAATGAAAGGGGGATTTTTAATGTTTAAAAAATATGTGATTTTTAAAATTAAAATATTTTTTTATTGATATTATTTTCTTTAAAAAATAAGATATTTTAAATGGAAGTATTTAAACACTGATGAGAAATGCTACAAATCATATTTCAAAGCAAAATAACTGATGAAAACTGTTACAGGATTAAAATTCAAATTAAGATGGAAATGTTTCTTCCTAAAATGAAAGCTGTAGCTAGTGATAAATTGTATAAATTATATTTTTTGTTACTGCAAAAAGAAAATACATTGATAAGGTAAAATAATTCTTTTAATCTTTTCAAACTTGCTTTATTTCAGATGACATTTTGAAACTTATAAATAAATTTTATAAACAGCCTGAAGTCACTATAGTAGCTGCTGAGAATGGATTAGATTGTAAGTTGTACATGATATCTTAATTTACATCATAGTTTCTTTTTAAATAAATTTATATATTTCCAAATTTTTTATACATTATATATGTAATGAATGTTTTCATTTATTTGCAGCTAAATTGTTTCATAGAGCAGCTATCAGTTTTAGGAATTTTTGTATGGAATCAGAACATTTACCTGTGGATCTTCATATAGCCTTAAGTGATATTTTGCAAGGAGCAGGTATTATTATTATTATTTTATATTATAAGGGTATCATATTTCATTTTTATACAATGCCGCCTTTAGTTTTTTTAATTATTATTATTATTTATTTAAATTTGTTAAAAATATATCATGGATGTACTGTTATTACTGTACATTAACATTAAAATCCTTTTAAAAAGCATTTATCCAAAGCATCTTCTTCTTGCCTTCTTAATTTTAATCTTTTGATCTCATAAAGCTAAAAAAACATAATGAATTATTGGAAATGGTTATAATTGTAAAGAATTAATTGCCAAAAGCATAAGGGCTTTCTTTGATCTTAATTGTAAATCATAATTCTAAATAGAATTATCATTTAGTTAAAAGAATTTTGAGTTATTGAAAATAGAAAACTCTCAGATCCTTGAAAATTTTCTAAACTAATGGGCTGAAATGTTAAAGAGATTAGTTTTGAGATAAAATATTGCACTGAAAATATGTATGTTAAATTTTTTTCCATATTAATTAGTTTGTTAATTTAAGTTAGGATATAAATATTCATCTGTATCAGAAAATTTTATGTAAAACTGGGCTGTGAAAAAAAAAATTATTTAGAAAATAAATATAAAAGGGAAGAAATTATACTCTTATTTCAAGTATTGAAATGTTATTCAAATTCTATATATAAACACTGATATTAAGAAAACAATATCCCATTCTATAAATCCAGTTTTAAATGAAAACAAATGTAAAAAAACAGGCAATATCCTGTCAAGAATAATTTGAGAGGCAAATCCTAAATATATATGTGTGATTATTATTTTAAACTAATTATAGTTGGAAAAATCTTGTTCTTGATTTATTCATTAATAATTCTGTCAAAAGCAAATTCACTACTCAAAACTTGATTATTAAAATTATGTAAGAATATCTTATTCCAAACTGACTATCTTGTCATTATATTATCAAATAAATACCCTAATTATTTTATTTCACTCTCTCATTCAGCTCTAGAAGGGAAAAGAAAAATTGGAACTATTTATAACCATGGCATTTTCTTTTCAAAAGATACTGATATATTTCTTTCATAAGATATTGATTCATAACTAAGCATTGGGTTAATTTATTAAATTTTTTTTGATAAGTATAACTTACTGATATTTGTACTAACATGAGATTATAGTGTTGACAGAAAAATGTCATTCTACAATCAGTTTCCAAAAAGAAGTTTAATGTATGTTAAATAAATAAAAAAATATGAAAGTGAGAAAGGAATTGAAGCTAAAATTAGTCTTTAAAAATTATTGAGTGATAGAATATTGATTTATTAAATGATCTATTCAATTTTATGGAATTTTTAAAAGTATGGTTGAATTTATATAAAAAATTTGAATGTTCAGAAACTTGTGTAGTTTTTTTATTAGTTATAATTCATAGAAAATATTTAGAAGTAAAATAATAAACCTAGCTGTATTTTATTATAGTATGTATTTTTTACTGTTTCAGGTCATGTGACTGACATTCTGCCATATTTTCTCGATCACGCCAAACAAATTTTTCCACATTTAGAATGCATGGAAGAATTGAAGAAAATTAGTGATCTAAGACAACCTTCTAATTGGTAACAATGCTATTTATATTTTTCTTTTCATTATATTAATTTACTATACTTATTAACACATTTTAATTTCATTTGTTTTGAAATAAAATTAATGGAAATAATCTGTTATTCATATTTATTTTAATTTTGCAATTCATGTCTTTATATAGATTTATTTTTTGGATTTTAGGTTAATTTCAGAAATGTATAACATTGCAAGGAGTAGTTTACATATTAGAAATTATATTTAGGTAGAATAAGCTTAATATATCTTTCCAGGTATCCAAATGCCCGTACAATCAATAGAAAATTAGTATTTCATGCTGGTCCTACAAATAGTGGAAAAACATATAGAGCTTTAGAAAGATTTATGACTTCTAAAAGTGGAGTTTATTGTGGTCCTTTGAAACTTTTGTCAGTAGAAGTTTTTAATAAAACAAATGAAAAGGTTAGTGAAGTCTATTATAGAAATATTTTTATCTTATACAATTGCATCTTCAACTTAAAACAAATTTATTAAATATTAATAAGATATAAATTATGCAAATATATAACCATAAAAAAGAATAATCCAATTCTATTTATGTACATATATGTTATCTCTACCATATATTTTGTATTCTAACATATAAAACTGTTATTGAATTTATTATTCCTTTTATACTGCTGTTTAATCTCTTTCTCTGTATGCATGTGTATATATATAAATATATATATATAGTTGGGGAGAGGTTATACTTTTTTGAAATCAAAACATTAATATTTATTCTTATTTTACTATAATTGTGTTAAGTTTTTAAAATGTTTTGTAGTGAGTTGTAAGATCATTTTTTTGTTAGACTAAAACAATAATTTTTAAATTCTAATTCTTTAACATTATTTAGGGTACACCATGTGATTTAGTTACTGGTGAAGAAAGACAAATGGTTTTACCAGATAATACCCCAGCAAATCATGTAGCTTGCACTATTGAGATGGTATCAGTAGAAAACAAATGTATGTTTACTTATTTTTTTATGTAATTTTATATAGATTTAAGCCATATGCAAAAAAAGTAATGTTAAATTTTTTTTCAAAATTTATTTTACTTTTTTTGGCTGGAGAAGATAGAAAATATAATTGTTTAAGATTCGCTTATTGTAGTAAAGGTATTCAGTCTGAATATTATGTGATGAAATATAAAAATAATAAAATAGTTTTTGTTAGGTATCTCTTTTCAAGCAATTTTTTGTTATAACTTGATTTTACTTTGTTTTTGACTAAAACAATTAATAAACATTATTAGACATATAATTCAATATCTTAGAATCTATGAATATCACTTTAAAATTGTTAAAATGAACAGATTAATTAGATTGCTAATACAGTTTCATACAAATAATTTTTTAAGAAAAGTTAAATACATAGGTTGCATTTGACAAAGAGAAACCTGTATAATTTTTTTATGATTTAATATTCATCAGCATTCTGGTCAAATTATATTAGCATTATTAGTCAAATTATATTTAAAGGCATTGAATTTTATAACAAATTGTTATTAAATTTGAATATTGTCAATTAGTAATTTTTAAAAAATTAAGTAATTTTTCTTATTTTAGAATTACAACATTTACATTTTGCAGTCAGTGAAAAAAATTAACATTACACATTAAAGAAAATTAATTTATTGATATTCAATATTTTGTGCATTATTATATTTAATAAAAGCATTAAAATCTACCATCTTCATCAATATTTTTGAAGTAACATTTAAGACTGATTAAAATACATTTTAAAAAATTTATGTTCATTATATGAGCTATATTTAAGAAACTATGCCTGATGCTAAAAATTTGTATTTCTTTAAAGTATTTTGTGTAACATTTTACACAAGTAAAACCTTATCCAAAAGTCTTTTTACTATGTTTTTATAAAATATTCTGTTATTCAACATTTTATTTATTGCTATTTCTTTGAAATTGTCTCTTCAAATTTTCAATTTGAGAGAAAATATACATTAATATATTATTATTACTGTTATTATGATCCCCTATATAATGATTTGTTTTTAGATAATTTTAATTTGTAAATGTTCAACATTTCATAAATATTATAAGTATGCAATAATTATAATTCAGCAGGAAGTCTTTGTCTTTTCATTTGTTTTAGTATTACAATTAAATTTTTATTTCTTTGATAAAAAGTAATTAAACTGCAGCTGAAAAGCTTTTTTGCTAATGAATTTTATTTTAAAATAAAAACATCTCTGTTTTTAATGAATGAATACAAAATACATTTGTTAATACACATTTCATAATTATCTTTTGTTGGAAATGATTATATTTTTATTTTGCTGCATTCAACTCTTAGTTAAATCTACATTAACTTTTCATAAGTAATGCTATCATGCTGAAATAAATATTTTAATTTAAAAAAATACATAATCTTTTTCAAAAGGTTATGGAAAAACTCTTGTTTCATCAAACCCTCTAAATATGAATATATTTTTGTGATGTTTTTAAAGTCAACCACATACTTAAAAATTTAACCTAAAATATGTTTATATTTATTATTATTATTATTACTGTTATCATTTCCTTTCAAGATGAAGTAGCTGTGATAGATGAAATACAAATGATTAAAGATCCAGGAAGAGGTTGGGCATGGACAAGGGCTCTTCTAGGACTTTGTGCTGATGAGATACATATATGTGGTGAAGCTGCAGCTATTGATCTTGTGAGAGAAATTGCTAACTCCTGTGGGGAAGAACTTGAGGTTAGTAAAAAACAAATTTCATAAATTTTTGTGGTTCCTAAATTACACTCACAGTTAGAAAAATATTTTGATATTAATATGGCTTGTCTTTTTATTAGAATTAAATATTTATAATTACTTATTTTCTTATAATGTACAAATATATCTGGCCAAATATTTGCTCATTGTTTTTATTATAAAGTCATAAACATAAAAATTAAAGAACTGGATCTATCAGTTTTAACCTTCTGGAGAATCAGAAATTTAATTGTTTTTGCAAAATAAACTTTTATTTCATTAATTATCTATGAACTCAATGCATTTCCTCTAAATATAAGATATTTTGCCTTTGTATTACAGCTGCAAATATAATTCTGCTTTTATTTTAAAAGAATTGGCATTTTTAAGGAAAATAATCAAATTATTAAAATGGAATGAAACATTTTAAAGAGTATTTTATATTATTAAATGTACTTAAGAAGTTATTCCTAAAATTAATGAAAAAAATATTACGATATTCTTGAGATTAGAATACAGGTAATTTGACCTGCTTTGAATTTAATGGGTGTGAATATCGATGAACTCGATCTTTTGTTCAATTAAATTGTAAAAAATATTGGTATTAGAAATATGGTAATACATAAAATGTTTTACTAGTTAGTTCCCAATTACAAATTATTATGACAATTATTCAGTTTTTAATATTTTCTACTTTACATGTAAATATTGGTTTTCTCAACTAGAAATACTTTAATTTTCAATAGCAAAATATGGTGTGGTCTTTTTTTTTTTTTTTTTTTCATATTTTTACAATGATTACCAGTATTATTATAACTTTTTTCAATTCACAAGTTTTAACACATGATTTGTAGATCTACAGTAAATCAAAGAATAAACATCGTTACAAAAAGATATCACTGTAAAAATTATATTAATTATAAAATATAAGGATAGCAGTGTCAAAGTTCTCTTTTCGATTTAGAGTTTTTCAAAAATGTATTTTGCTGTGATTGTTTGACTTATGAAGTTGAATAACATTCAGATGGCAGATTTTGAAAGAAGTTATTTATTGAATTGATTATTCAAAATACGTGTTTTATGAATGTAACTCTTTATATATTTTTTAAACTCCTTCCTTGGCAATTTATTTTTGTTTTATTAAAGAAGGTTTTTTTAAAATGATTGAGAGATTTTTTTTTTTTTTTTTTTGTTAAAATGATCATTAAAAGATGTGCTGGCTTAAATATGGTTGTCATAATTTAGTTTAGTATAGTTATATTAATGCCCTGTTTTAAAGCAACACCAGGGCTATTTTGAGATTGACCTCCTAATTTTGAACTGTGGTTGTATGATGGATTGTCATAGAGTAATTAATGAAACTTTTACGGGGAAATATGCTCACTGTCAAGGTGCTTAGGAAATTTTTTTAAAATGTTATTTATTAAAAACTTTGATGGATCAGAATTTTTGATTAGAATTAAAACTTTAGATTTAGATAAATTTTTGTTTGATATTTAGTAACATTAAAAGTTTTGTTTCCTTACAAGAAGGTCTTCTGTATTCATAATGTTCATGAGCTCTGAAATCAAATTTAAATATTAAAATAAGTTTGAGACAAATACCAATCTATTAACAGAAAGAAACTAGACATAATACAGGTTTGAAACAAAAAATGAACTTCATAAAATAATGAATGAAATTTGTCAAACATAAATATCAATATCTAAATATGATTGCATGAATAATAAAATGAATAAATTTATGTTAAAAATGGAATATTTGAAATATTATACAATTATTACCTAAAAGAGAATTGATTGATCATAATATTGATAAAATTTGATTCTGAAAACATTACAAACTGTACTTTCAGAAAAATGCAATAATTTGCAATAAATCATTCAAATCAATTTGAAACAAGTACTTCTTTGCTAATAGGATTGGGGAGGGGGTACATTATCAAATACAAAAAAGCAAGAAGAAAATTGCTTTATAGAAATAATGTAAGTATTATGAATATGTAAGTTGATAAACACTTGGAAACAAAAGAAAAAGCTTGCATAACAAAACCTAATTACTATTTATGCTGGTATAAAACAAAAGGTGGCTAGATGCCAAAAGAATGTGATAGACATGGTAGGAAAATTATATTAATAGATGTTTTTATTTTTTTTCTGATTTTTGTTATATTTTGCTAATTATTTTATTTACTTGTAATATTTCTTAAACATAGAAGCTGCTTTTTACTTCAATTGAATAATTTATTATGCTAAATCTTTTACAGGTTAGAAAATATGAGAGATTGACTACTTTAACGATAGAAAACAATGCATTAAGTAAGTTAAAATTCCTACAAGACCAATTTTTTTTAAAATTCAAAATTTGTATGCAGTTTATATTATTTAAATACTATAATTAAAGGATATATTGCAGACTAATATTTAATCACTTTCTGACTCAAAGTCTTTTTGAAACATTAGGTATAATTGTTAAATTGTTTGTTAGATCATTAGGAATTTGTTGGTACAAAATTTGGCAATTGTGATTTTTTAGATCGCAAAATAGAATTTGTGCTTGCTAGTTCCTTCATGTATGTCAATAGTTTTAAAGTATTTGTTAATATTTAAAAATAACATTATAATTCACAAAAAATGGAAAATATTGCCAACTGTTCATAAATGAAAACCATAAAGCAACCATCTTGAGTAAAAAGGAGTTTTGACATAGTTTTAAAATTGTTTAGTAAATTATGAATTGTATCAGCAAGTAACACTTTAAAATATTTTTCAGTATGCATGTTTTTTTTAATAAATTTCTATGCATTATTTTGTACTTTGATTTTGTATTTTTATACTTGATGTTCGTAATCAGAAATCACATTGAAAAAATTCAATATACAAAAAATCTATCAATGTGTTCTCTTTATTTGCACTTAAATTTCCCTTTCTTTCTTTTTAATATGTAGTGGATTTGAGTAATATTCAACCAGGTGATTGTATAGTTTGCTTCAGTAAAAATGACATATTTACTGTAAGTTTAGAACTGGAAAAGAGAGGCTTTGAATGTGCTGTAATTTATGGTGGATTACCTCCAGGTAAAATTATTATGTGAATGTAATTATGAGTATCTATTACAGTTACTAAAATTTTGATTTATTATTGATAGAAATTGAAGTTTTTTTATCATGTTAATCTGTTAAATCAAAGGCAAATCAATACATTAATGAAGACATTCATTGAAAATTAGATTCATATTTCTATGATATATATATATTTTTCTTTTAGTTTATAACCCACTTAATTCAGTGCTATAGTTAAAATGTTCATTGTTTCAAAAATTCACTTATATACAAAATAATATTTTATCCATTTCATTTAGATTAAATGTGCATTATATTTTAGTATGATTTATCTGAGCAGTTGCTTACTGAATAAGATATATTTCAAAATGGTTTATTTATTGTTAGTTAGTTGAAGAAAATTTTATATATATAACATAAGATTCTTTCCAAAAATGTGATAATAACTGAGTAATAATAATGATGTAAAGGATACCTAAATGAATATAATAATTAAGTTTTAGGACTTATAATATACTATACTATTACCCATGACTCTGGTCACTTGGAAATTTTGATGTATATGTACAAAACACTATCAAAAATAATGGTAACTAAAAATAATTAAAGCTAGCCTAAAAATGATACATTTAAAAGTATAAGCATATAAGAAAAATATATCGATACAATTTAATAATAAAAACACACGACTAACATAAAAACAATTTATTTACACTGTATACCCAAAATAAAATAGCAAATCAAGTCTGGACAAATCCATTTTATTTATTGATCGAGATTGAAATAACTACATTAGTATTATACACACAATTTTAAATTTTTAATTTGAATGAAAACACAATTGTCAACAATTATGCACGAACTTTTAATGGCAGTTGCTGAACGCACTTGTCTGACTTTATTGAAATAGCTACCATAGTATTATACACATAATTTTTAACTTTCAGTTTGAATGAAAACACATTTGTCAGTAATCACGCTTGAATTTTTAACGCCAGTTTGTGTAATGCACATGTCTGACTTTCTCACGCCAATTGGGGTAATGCAATGCAGATTAGAAATTTTTTATTTCCTTTATTCGGTTTTCTTTTAATTTAAAAGTATTTCAGAATGAATACGAAAAAACGATTCATTAACAACATTTGATTTTAAATACATCAAACACTAAAAAATTAAACAGAATACTTTGAAATAATCGATCGAAATTCTGCTAAGCCTAACCTCAACTTTGTTGGGAGAAAAAAACTGGAGCCTTACTTATCTTTGGCCAGATTTGGACTCAGCTTTTTGGTGTGAAAGTTAGTTTTTTTATTTTATAAAAAATTAACCACTCAATTAATCGGAATAAAAAGTAGCCTATATTCTATTCCTCACTATAATCTATTTTTGTGCTAAATTTCATCCAATTTCGTTCAACCGTTCTGACGTGATTGAGAAACAAACATCCATCCATCCAAACTTTCACAATTATAATATTAGTGTGGATTGACATATTTAATAAAAACTACCATGAAAATGTTTTAAATTTTAATAAAGAGTTATTACAAATTAAAGTACCTTAAATTAATTATTTAAAGTAATTTCTTTTAAAAAAAACACTTGCATTATTGTACTAATGACATTTTTTACATTTCTAGTTTAATAAGTTTTAGTATATTTCTTTATTTTTTCCAGTACTGCTTGTTGCTCTCTTGTGCAATTCAGTGCTTTTGATCAACAGATGATAGATAAAATTATTCTTAAAATATATAATTCATAATAATTTTATAACCAGCACAAATAAGTTGAACTATTGTAAATTGCTTTGGAATAATTTCCTTTCCATTCTCCATTCCTTATAATTTCGTTTCCTTGTGAATAATTTGTAACATCTTTAACCAATAAATATAATTTCCATTTTTATTTAGGTACCAAGCTTGCTCAAGCAAAAAAATTTAATGATCCGAACCATCCATGCAAAATTTTAGTTGCTACAGATGCTATTGGAATGGGCTTAAATTTGTAAGTACATTAAATAATATGTATCATATTCCATCTTTATGCATATTTGCTGCAAAAATCTGTTTATCTGTGACATTTGTGAAATTGTTTGCATGTTTGAAAGAGTGACATTAAAATATGCACTTTTGCTATTGTATTTTTTTTTTAATTTTCGTGTGTTAAAATTTCTTTAATAATTCTGGAAAAATTTAAATATAATGGATGTGCATGGTTTTTTTTATATAAGTATATAGTGTCCACTATTGGTTTTAAAGTTTGTAATAAAGAAAGGATTTACTAGGCAATTTCATTTTAACTGTTAAGTCAGCTATTCTCAATCTGTAGTGTATATTTCACTAATGGTATTTTATTCTATTGATTATATAGCATGCATCAATAACAGCATTAATTGGAATTAGCTAATAACACTGATAACAAATTTAGAATTTCGCGGTAAAGGAACTTCCTTAAAAGGTATAAAGACTTGTATTTATATGATGGATAAGTGAAAAAAGAAAAGGTAAATTTTAAAAAAGAAAGAAAATAGTAATGGAACATAAGTAGCACATTTCCACCACATGTTACACAAAACTATAAGTCATATGTATATATATTAATGTTTGAGTAAAAATTTTAAAAATAATATAAAGTTAAATAAAAAGTTAAAAACTAAAAAATGAAAATGAGGAATGCTACTAAATTAGCATGTGTAGCAAAGAGCTCAATTCTGAATTAGGAGAATGTCCAATAGATACATTCATAAGCTAGCAATCTCTGGATTTTTTATTAGTTCTTTTTTAATGTTTTTACATAAATTTTCTCATTTGTTTATATTATATTTTGTTTGATAATACAGTTTTCACACAAAGAAATAAATTAAGATTTCAAAATTAATGTAAATTAGATTTCCCTATTAATATTTTATTATTTAGATAAACAAAAAAAGCTTATTTTTAGTTATTTTCTCTGAAAAAAGTTTAGCTAAAATTTTTCAGCGTTGCATTTTTTAAAGGAATTGTGATTATGATTATTTTTTTTTTTTGAATTTCTTGTATTCTACTCTTTTTTTTCTAGGAGCATCCGTCGAATAATTTTTTACTCTCTCATGAAGCCAGTCATAAATGAAAAGGGTGAGAAAGAAATCGATACGATATCTTCATCCCAAGCTCTCCAAATCGGAGGCAGAGCCGGTCGTTTTAATACTCAGTTTTCGGAAGGTTTCGTTACAACGTTTCGTAATGAAGACCTCGCCATTTTGAAAAGTATAATGTCTAAAGATGTTGAAAAGTTAGAAAAGGCTGGATTGCATCCAACTGCAGATCAAGTGGAGCTGTTTGCTTATCATTTGCCCCATGCTTCTCTTTCCAATCTCATAGTGAGTTTGTTATTTATTTCATAGTGGTAATATTCAATAATAATTGTAATGTGAAGCTAGTTTCTGGGGTAGATTTTAAACAATTCTTTATTAATTTCTTCTGTTTAAAGGATAAAAAAAGTATAATAATTTCAAAAAATTTGAACTCTAGATTTTATTGAATCTCCATATTTCAAACTTCCTTAAGTTTAACAAAAGAAGAAAAACACATTTCTAAAAAAAATGTCCATCTGTCTATGATAAATATTTTAAAAAAATGCTGTGTATTATGATTAATGCAATTAGAAATGTGGTTTACGGTCTTTACATCAATTTTCCGATTTTTTAAAATCAAATTTTATGTTAAATTTGTTTAGAGGAAGTCCATTTGATCAATTATTTAAATATACTTACAAAACAGAGCCAAATGGATAGAATTCAATACACAGATTTATCATCTATAGTGTATACACATGATAAATTTTGAGCTAAATCCAACTATGTGTTGACTGTCTGTCAATTTGTACTTTCAGATATATGTAAGCTTGATATTTTAAAAATGCAGTGATTTAAATATATCACTTTTGGTATGGGATTTTATGACTGTAAGTGCAGCTTTCTGTCAAGTTTTGTTCTAATTGGTTAAGAAAAGCTTGTCTGAAACACAAATTCGATTTTAGTTTATTATTAATGCATGCCAGGGATTAATTGCCAAATAACTAGCCAAGGATGTTATCATAGGTTCAGTAAAAATGCTAAATTTTCTTAAAAGGTTAATAATTTGTAATGATTGCACACCAGTGCTGTGTAATTCTCTAGCATGACAATTTTATTAGAGTGTGTACTAAAATGCTTTGGGGAACCACATTTCCTCCTCTAAGGTAATTTTTAAAGGAGGATGCAGTCACCAATGAAGGTTATTCTTTTCTATGAAAAAGTGAGGATTTCAGTTTTGTTATTGTTAACCTGTAAAAGTTTTAAAATTAATGAAAAAGTGTAAAGAAGTGTTAATAATATTTATGTTAAAAATATTTAATAGTTCCTAAAAATTAAATTGTATTAAGAATCAACATAATTGCAGATATAATATTGCAGGAAAGTTAATAATATCATTAGATCTTGAACATACCAGAGGTATCAATGTCGTTGTTGGTTTGTTATAATATTTTTGTGAGTTTTTAATTTGTACTTATAGAGCTTCCATAGCAAATTACAAAATTATTTATATTTTATGCTGACATTGGGGTAAATATTTTCATTAAACTTATTAAATTTAATGCAGGCAATAATAAGCTGGTATTAGTGCAACTCTTTTAATGAAATTTATGAAAAATACAGTGTACAGTACTGTATATAGTAAATAGTACTTTATCTTTCTATTTTTTAAAACAATAGTTGTGAATTCATTAACACTGATTGTATATTGCTTTTATTTTTTTAATGATAAGTTGAGGTAAATTGTATAACTTTTCAGAGAAATATTTGATTACTTTTTGTAGCAATATAAATAGCATATATAGCTTATAATTTTATTAAGTAAAATGTAATAAAAAATTCAAAATTATAATTTAAAAAATTATTATATTTCTTTTATTGATACTATGCTTTTCATCTAAATGAAACTTATTATTTTGCATGCAGGATATCTTTATAAGTTTGTGTATAATGGATACATCGTCATATTTCATGTGTGATACAGAAGGGTTTAAGTTCCTTGCTGATATGATTCAGCATATTTCATTGCCTTTAAGGGCACGTTATGTATTTTGCTGTGCTCCCATCAATAAGCGACAGCCTTTTGTTTGCTCAATGTTTACAAAGGTAAATATTTTTCATAGTTTTTCTTATGCAACTTTTTTATTATTTTCCGATTTTGAATTTTTGTTTGAAAAAAAATATGATTATGTTAACTAGCAATGATTTATTTTGTTTTTCAGTTGTACTTGATTTTAGGAAAAATTTGTTTATATTAATAAATATAATATGAAATTACTTAAAACAATTTTTTTCAACTTAATTTTTGCTGTAGTCAATTTATGAATATAGCAGCACTTAATCCTATTTATTTGTGTTTAAAAACTTATCTATTAATCACAAAAAATTTCAGAAATAAAATGATCTTCCCAGATCTTACAAAAAAAGAAAAGGTGTAAAAGTGCACAAATGGAAATATTTATAATACTTTCTTGTAACTTTTATTAAATTCTATACTTTTAAAGTTTGGACATTTGTTATTTATAAGATTTTTATTTTTTATCATGTTCTTCTATTTTGTGCATTTCTTCTTAATTTTAATGAAATCTGAATAATTTAATATTCAACATTACATAGCTCACTAATTTTATTTGTTTATCTGTTTTATCGATGAGATTAAAATTATTTAATCATAAAATATATTATTATAAATATTAGCATAAATTATTAAATATTATTGTCTTCTACAGCCAAGAAGGATATTATTATTTTTTTCTTTTTGCATGTTGTATTTGTAATTCTGCTATATGTGTGTCTTTATCTAATAATAGAGAATTGTTTTTAAGAAAACCTGAATTTAATATTTCCAATAACTCCCAGAAATTCTGTAATTTCTAGGAGTAATGTAGAGGTCAAAGAGGATGTAGAGGTAATGTAGAGACAAACAATTTATTTAAGTTACAGCAAAAGAGTTTTCATTCATAGACACATTCTAGGTTTTTTTTTTAATTATTATTAACATCATTATATGTTGTATCATGACTATACTCAGTAATGCAAGGAATGTATTTTATTTACTGAGATTTGTATTTATATAATCCTTTCATGAGATTTATTTATGGATGAGAGCAGGAAAAACATCTAAGAAAGATTTATTTCTTTGCTATTCTTTTTCATAAAAAAATTACACAATACTTGATAATTTATATCCCATCTTAGCAAGGTTTAGCTCAATATTCATTGATCATTATTCCATAATCTTCCAATTGTGTTAAGATTAATAAAATACCACATACAGGGCTTGTTTTATTGCAAAGCAATCACCTCGAGATGCCACTGTGGTAGAGAACTTGACTTGCCCTTTGCTATTGAAACTTCCATCTTTTGCAATGAGTATCGAATTTCAACATTATTTAATTTTAATTACAAATGTGTTATTTTAAAAGTCCATAAATTATATTTTATGCATTAATAGTTTTTGAAAATGTTAAAAAATATTTAAATAAGAAAATAAATATTTTTTTTTATATAAGTATTTTTTTTTTTTTTTTTTGCTTTATTTTTGTATAGGGGCATTGTTACCATTTTACCAACTTTGACCTCATATTTAAAGTGACCCATTATTTTCAGCTCATTAGAACAGTCCTGATTTTAAATAAACTTATATGAATAAACTTATTTCTTTTTACTAATACTGAAATAATCCATATTAAATTTTTAAAAAGTTGTATTTATTAGATTAAATGAAGAGAATTGAGGAGAGGAAATCCTAAGAGATAGAGATTAATTTTTGCTATATGTAGAATTATCATCCTATTTTAGAGAATCCCTCTTTTATATTGAAAATTATTTCCCATTTAAAAAAATGATTAGATTTACACACTTATCTTTGACAATCAGATGTCAAGATTTAACCTGGAAATCTATGGATTTTAAATCATAATCCATCTTAATGTCTGCCTCTGTAATATTGAAGGTATTAGATTGAAGCATTTTACATAATCCGTGACTTAATAGAAAAATCCCTTTTTTTTGTTCAGTCTTTTTTTATTCTAATTCACTGCCTAATTACATTAATTTCTTAACTTTTTTTTAAAGAATAATAACTAACTACAACAGAATATTTTTAAATGTGTATTTTGCTTTTATTTTTTATTAAGAGTTGTGTAATTCCATTTTAATAAATGTATAAAACATTTTTTCAACAGTTTGCCAAGCAATACAGTTTAAATGAACCTATGACATCCACTAAGCTGTGTAAAATAATTGGCTGGCCCTTTTCACCTCCACAAAATATTGTGCAGTTGGTGCACCAAGAAGCTGTATTTGACGTTCTAGATTTATATCTTTGGTTAAGGTATGTTTTTCCACAAAATTAAATTATTTAATTCTGTAATGATCTTGTGACCAAAAAATATGTCAAATTGTTCTTTTAAAATATTGTCTATTACAGAGACTGCTACAAACACACTTTTAATGTTGCAAAGAGATATTAAATATGACTTATTATTCAAACTATTATGCAGAAGCAAGAAGAGCAAAAAATGAATTAGCAGTGAAGAATTATTTTTTATGGTGCACATGCATCAAGCATTTCTACTTTTATACTAAATGGTTAACAAGAAATATTATAAAAATATTTTGTATTGATTCTCTGAAGCAGTTTATGCAAAATGAAGCCAACTATCCTGAAATATATGTGATTCTACTAATGTGTAACTTCTCATAAAATTGTGTTTAGACTTGCATATTAATTGAATTTTTAAAAAAAATTATCACATATTCTGGATTTACCCATATTTACAAATTATGTAAAAAGAGAATTAAGACAATATCACAGATTTTTTTCTTATTGATGTTTTTAATGTTGCAAGAGAATTTGCATAAATTATGAGCAGTCAACAAAACTAGCATTAAATACTTTTCAAGGAGTGAAAAAAGTTGGTATTAGTATACAGCAGTTTAAAAGAATTGCTTTGAAAGAAATGTAATGAACATTGGCAATATTTTGTAATCATTAATTTTATGATTTATTTCCAAGTTAAATTTAAATAGAGAGAATCGATTTTAGAAAGTTTTGCACCATTAGTAAAGAATTTATACAAATTTCTATCAAAGTTGTATCAAAGACATCACTGTTAGGTCTTGCAGATTCCTAGACATATGATTTTAGTCATTTACTACATTATATCTCTGCAACAGCTGATTTAATAATACATTGGCTAGATTAGATTACCATTTGAGAATTTATGAACTCACTAGGGGTGTTTGCATGAACAATTTTATCTGAAAAGAATAAAAAAAATAAGTATATTTTTAATTCATTTATGAAATTCATAAATAATCATGCAAATTAAACTTGGTATTTTGAATGTCTTTAATACGGACACTATGTATTTTGAAACAATTTAAATTCTTTTTTAGCTATCGTTTTCCAGACCTGTTTCCAGATGTGCAGGCAGTGCGCAAAATTCAACGTCAATTAGATGAAATTATCCAGCAAGGTGTCTTTAATATTACTCATCTCTTGAAAGCTGAAGAAGCAGCAGATGATGTTGAAGACCATGTAGAATATAAAACTTCTAATCGTAGATATAAAAGTAAATTCTTCTTCTTTTTTATTTTGGAACGAGCATTTCAATATTCATTTTTAAACTAAATTTAAATATATTAATATGCATTCAAAAGAGTTAAATCTCATTTTCTTCATCTAAAAAACAAATATCATTTGGAATAAAAAGTATGGTTTGTCTTAGTTAGACAGACAGTACAGCTACCAAACCTTACTTTTTTCAAGTGATAATTAGCTAAATTGGCTGATTAATTTCAAGTGATAACTATCTAGATGGCAGATATTAGTATTTAAGAGTTGATGATTATCTTATATATGGCAAGGGTTTGGAAAGTGCCATTATCATAATATATTCACATATAAAAGATTGAAGTACAGGCTATAAAATTAATATAAATACAAAGACATAACATTGGTTTTGGGTATCATTGATGATTTTTGAAACATTTGCATCACTTCTTCCCTCTAATCATTATTTCCTTTTAAGGGCTTACTTTGAATTAATCCATGAACAACTAACTTAAGAAATTGATACCTCAAATTTAAACAGATGGTAGGAAAAAAAATAATAAAAGGAACCTTGATTTTGATACATCTACTATATTTAATGGATGCAAATTGAAAAATCTTTAGGTTTATGTTTTTGAAATAATAATTCTGGGGAGATCTGCAGTATTATTATTGTTTTATGATAGGAAACAAATTACTAAATGTAAAATTTTCACTAAATGTTGCACATTTAGTGAAAAATATTTCATTTTTGCCAGAAAATACCTTGCTTCCTTATTGATGCAGTCTTCATAATGATGCCATCCTTTCTTTCAATTTTTTAAAATATAGTCACAAGAGAATTTGAAAAAAAAATGCATTCTATATAAATTTAGAGTTATGGATTTTCGTTACTTTAGTCGAATAGTTTTATTTGTTATGAATGATAGCATGTTATTAAGTCCTCCCCCTTCTTTCTCTTTCAATTATTAACTAAGTCATTGATCTTGTATTCAAAAAAGTAGTATTACAGAAGGACTATCAAATAATTAATCCCAACATTGAAACAAAGAAGGTGACCAAAAGTAAATGAAATGGCATTTGTATTGAAGATAGAAGAACAAAAAACTTCAAATATATTGCAAATATTTATTGATTTAAATAATGTGTAGTGGATGTCCTGTCAAACTAATAACTCATTTCTAAACTGTTAGACATGGACATTAATCTACTAATTGTAAAAATGCATTAAATGGTATATTAATTAAATCAATAAATATACTGCTGAATAGATTACAAAATCTGAATTTTTAAATAGTACTCTGGCACTATAAGTTATATATTTTTGACAGGTTTAGATTTTAAATGAAAGAAATTCATTAACAGATTTAAGAGAATTTTTTCAATTGCAAATATATGTTAATACTAAATGTTATAAATTATTTTGTTGGCATTTTGTATACTTTTTGCTAAGGTTAAAAAAATGTAAATTTTAAATAATCTTAACCTGTCAGAAATTTGAGATTAAAATGTTCCTGGTGATTGTGCCACTTGACCATTAAGGCAATATTTAATTTTCTTAAAATATTGGTACTTGTTTATTTTTCCAAAATGCAGTCAAACTACCTTGGTGAAAGCTTAGTATCTCATGTATAATGGAGCTTGGCTATTATCAAATTATGTTAAGATCACCAAATAAGCCCAGAGGTACTGAAAGTAAAGGCCAATACATTTTTCAAAACCATCTATAGAAAATTATTTTTATGTTAAATGCAGTTTGATATGAAATTAATAAATCCTGTTTGTAATTTTTCAATACTTTTATCAAAGGACTTTTCTTTTTCTCACAGGTTCACTTGATAGTGCTGATGACTTTGATTCAGATGACATCATGAAATTTGGAAAAAATAATAACAATTTTGGCAAAGGTCGATTAACCCAGGAACTTTTAAGCCAAGGTCTACTAACGCCTGAAATGTTAAGGACACTCCAGAAAGAATGGGAACAATCTTTAGAAGAAAGTCAAAGCCCGTTTAATCCACTGAAGTCAAAAAAATTTTCAAAAGTTCAAACTAGAAGGAACAAAAAGAAATAATGTAGAATTGTAAATTAAGAGCTTATAAAATATTTTATTTAGGACATTTTCCAGTGTGATTTTTAAAAGTAATTTAGATCTGAAATGAAGTGATGAATGTTTCCTGGCTCATATTTTGCCAAACAGTAATAAATTTAATACTTTTTAGTTATACAGTTTCATTTATTGTTATTTAGTTGCTTGACTGGTTTACACATTAAGGGGGTGGTGGACTCATATTAAACATTTTTGCAAATTATTCACTTAGAATTATGAAATATTTTAGGCATATATATAAGTCAAATAATTTTTTTTTTAATTTAAAAATATTTTAGGTTACTGAAATAAAGAAAGAAAAAAATGTGCCAGTTTTATTCAAATAATTTTTATAATTTTGTAATTCCAATTAAATGTTAATTTTTTTCAGAAATATTTTTATACGCACTTACTTGCTTAAGAATTTTATTTTTTTCAAAACTAAACTTAATTTTTAACTATCTAAAAAAAAAATTTTTTTTAAGGGATATGCATTTTATATATTTTTTTAATGTCCCATGTGCTTAATTTTGAAAAGATCAAATAGAATAGATAATAAAGATTTCAGTAAAAGGTATTTAAATCCATTTTCAATATTTTGAGGAAAACTAAATATTTTTTCTTAGGTCTTTGAATATTCATTTTGTTGTCAATGTATCTCATGACATTATTTTAGTTTAAATAAAAATAAAGTTTCATGTTTTTACCCAATTTCGCATCAAATGAAAAACCAGTGGATGCAGTTCCCCCAAACTTTCTGGCATACTCTGTAACAAAATTGTTCAGCCAGAGAAAGCCATGTACTACATCGGACAATAATAGTAATGAAATATTAGCCTTTAGTGTAAAGTTTAAAAAAATTTGAATCTATCATTTGATCCCTGTGATTATTCTCTTACATTCAGTTAACAGAATCCAAAAGTCAAATTTGTGTTTGAGACGCATTTCTGTTTACCGATTGAAAATAAAACCTTAATCATAAATTCACATATTAAATTTTAAAACTCGAAGGAAAAAACTGATTTAAAAATACATGTTATATTTGCATATTTCTGAAAGTACAGACAGGCAGATGTTTGTTGGATTTGATACAAAATTTGACAATTGTGGATGTTATATATGGATACCGAATTTCATCTGTCAAATAGTAATATAGAAAACTTCCCCTGGATGGCATTTTCCCAAAATTTGACTTTCTATTGATCATGACCATACATGACCCTTCCATTTTAATAAACTGATATACTCAGAAAACAAAGGTAGAGTAGTTCATTGTCTAATAACTAAGTATTTATAAATATTTTTTAACTCCAAAATCATCTACATCTATTAATATCTGTATTATTTATTATTAAAAATTGGGGGGGGGAATAGTTATCCTTGAAAATACAAAATTTTGGACTCAAAACAGTGCAAAATTTTTTCTTTTGCAGATTATTTATTCCGAAGTTACTGCAGAAAAGTGTGTTTAAGTATTTCCAACTGAATATTTAATTAATTTCTGCACTTTGGAAAATTAACAATATTATTTCTATTCTCTTCAAGAAATATGCTCTGTTTAATTGAATTCAGCCTATCTATTTAAGAGAAGTTGAATATCAAAAAATCATTATGAATGTTAAAAATAATCTTAGGTAAATAGCCACAAAGTGAATTTTAATTTCAGAATGATTAATTTCATAAAATCATTATTATAAACAGGAAGATTTTCACTACTAACTACCAGACTGCAACATAATAAATTAATATTTTTTAATGCTGAATCTCAACAATTAATTACAGTTTGCTTCAATAATAGATCTGCCAATCATTGATCGATCTAAAACATAGCAATACAAAGCTTCATAACTTAGTTTTGAGTGCAAAAGAATGGAACTTGATTAAAGTTTATCAAGAATATTTTCCTAAATAGTTTAATAGCATTCATTCTAGAAATTGGAAACTATAACTATCCAAAAACTGTATACAAATTTCAACAATATTTTTACCAATTCAATATATATATATATAATATTATACTTTTATGTTTTTTAAAGCATATATTTAAAGTTAAGAATTTAGCTGTTGTATCATAATGTACTTTTTATAAACTATACTATACAAATTAATATAATAATGATTAATATATATTTGGGTCAAGCTTTATCCCCCTTCCATCATTAAGGAGAAATTATTATAATTTGATTATCATGCAATTTCAGCTGAAAATCGAATGATCCATTTTCTATTGTATACTGCATTTTTCACAATATAGAATATTTATTTTTACAAATAATTTTTTTATTACATATAACATATAGATTACTTAGTTTGAATACACTGCATCTAAATAATGATTTCAAAAAGTTATGGAGTCTGAGGGTTTCCGTTGTAAACTTTTTTTTTGTGAAAGATAGATATTAGATCTTGATTATACATGATATATACAGTGGGTAAAAAAAGTTTCCGTACAGTCACTAAATTTAAGAATAAATCAGCATAATTTGTAAAGTATTGCATTTTTTCTTTAAATCTAATCTGTATGTGTTTAGTATAAGTCTGTAGAAAGAGATTTTTATAAATTTTCATTTTTACAAAACGAGAAAAGCATATTATTTGCAATATCTAACGTAAATTGAAAATTGCTGTGCAAAAAAAATTTCCGTAAGATTTATGCAAATTCTTTCTGACGTGTTTAAAACAGGCCTGCAGTAAATCTTTGACTTTAGAAAGTTAATTACTGATAAGAAAACATTTCGACAGTTGCTGAGGTCAAGTTTGTTCATGATCGTCTCAAAATGGAAGTTCCCAGAGCTATTCGGGAATTAGTGATTAAGATGGATTATCCATGAAAAGGATTAGTGAAATGACTACAAAATCGAAATCTACTGTGCAACATATCATTGAAAGATATCGTAAACTTCATTTGCTTGAAGATAGAGATCGATCCGGGAGGCCGTCAGTATTAAATCGCTTGCATAAAAGATACATCATATGCCAAGTTCAAGAAAATCCACGAATTAAAGCACCGCAGTGTTCAGCTGATTTAATGGTTAGTTACAACATTAAAGTCTCAATTCAAACCGTGAGAAATGTCATTAAAAAAAGTGGTTATCATGGACTTGCGACCCGGAAGTAACCCTATACAAGTTTGTGCAACAGGAAAAGGCACCTCGAGTTTGCAAAGAAGCATGTAAGCAAGCCATTATCTTTTGGGGAAACCATTCTTTTTAGCGATGAATCAAAATTTAACATTCATGGGGCAGATGGCCGAGTTATGGGGGGGGGGAGAAAACCACACAAACAAATGCTAACTAAGAATTTATGCGGAACTCTGAAGCACAGTGGTGGCTGTGTTATGGTATGGGGGTATATGAGGGCTTCTGGAGTAGGAAATTTGCAATTCATCGAGGGAAATATGAATCGATATGGATATCCTTAAACAAAATGTGTTATCCAGCCCAGAGAAGCTGTCTCTTGGAACTGGATTTACTTTTCAGCAGGACAACGATCCTAAACACCCCTCTAAGATTTGCCAAGAGTGGTTGGTGCCTTTACCACATTAAACAAAAATTCATAGCACTCCCCAGCCACCCGATTTAAAAGCCATCGAATATTTGTGGTAAGAAATTGGCCGACAACTTAAAAAATATGACATAAAAAACAAAGTTGAACTCAAAAATGACATTAGTAGCATTTGGTGTAATATTTCCCCAGAAACAAAAAAAAAAAAAAAAAACTTGTAGCGGTAATGCCACAACATTTAAGAGAGTTGATAAAGGCCAAAGGAGGGCTCACTGATCATTAAATGTATTTTTGTTAAATGCATTTTACATATTTGTAAACTTTTTTGGTGTGCTAGGGCACCGTACGGAGACTTTTTTGTTCTTTGTTTACGGCATTTTTTGAGTTTTTAAGATTTATTATTTAATTTTGTCAGTATTATCATCCTTTTAATATGAATAAATATTAAATAATATTAGTTTTAGCTCATTTTTAAGTTTTTATTTTTATCATGAATTTTGCATGACAAATTAAACTTTTATTTGCATTCGTATCTGCATACAGAGACTTTTTTACCCACTGTATGTTACTTTCTTTATTCATTTAAAAACAGATATGCGAAGGATGCCTGCAATAATAATTAATTTCACACTTCTGTGATAATGAAGGACACTTCATTACCATAGAAGAACAGTAACTTTATAATCATTTCTGGAGATAAAAACAAATTAAGAATTCTTACATCACACTATCTGAATCATTGTGCCTAAAATGTAATTTAGAAAGAATAGAATTCTATATAGCCTAAAAAAAGTCTATGTGAAATGGTAAAAAAAGTTTGAAAAAATATGCACAGATTTACAAAAAGAAGGATCAGATAGTGGTTTTTATGTAAATGATTTATCTGTATGCCTTTCCTGTTAGATTGAAGATGAAAGAAAAATTATATTTGGTTGATGAAATGGAAATAAAACATATCAAGTACCAAAAAATATAAATCGTAGATCAGTAAAAGATGATTTTCAGTGACGACAAAAAAAAAAAAAAAAAAAAAAAAAAACATTTATTTTTACAGGATTGCAAATTATTATTATTTGTTGGATGAAGCAACCTTAAAAAAGCGAGCCAAATACATGGAATTCAGACATGTTTTTATGAAATTGTACTTTTCTAGCAAAATTTTGAAGAAATTTATCTCACAATTCAAAGTTTGTGAAGGTTTTCATGATGAAAAGTGAAATTAATTTATCTGATAGGTTAAGAAATTCCACAGATATAAATTCAATAACAAAATTTATGGAATATTTTAGAAATATTTGGGTAAATTAAACAATACCACACAAAAATTTATAGTAGAAAGTGTTGTAAAAATTGGGCTTAGTGAGGACATATATATATGTACTAAACCAGCGATGTCAACATTAAAACATGGGCGAGTTTGCTAAAGATGAGTGGTTTTATCAATTTTATAAAAATATAGTAACTGAAATGAGCATTTTTCAAATTTAGTTATACAGCATATTATGTGTTTTTATGATGGGAAGAATCCAGGCCTTATTGATATATGAACACATGCAAGGACAAGTAATAAAGAATACAAAGTTAAAAACATAAAATAACCAGCAAATTCTTTATTCGGGCAATTTTATTTTTTTACATTTGCTTAAAACAGCTTTTTTTAAAAGTACCTAAAAGGTGGTTTTTAATATGTTGCTACCACACAAGTTATATTACATTAAATTACTTTTATCATTATGTACCTTTTATCTTCAAACACTACACATACAAAAAGAAAACAAAATTCACACCATTAATACAGTAAGTAACAGGGCGGCAACAAGCAATATTAAAAAAAATAAAGGAAGAAAGGAAAGAAAATGCCTAACTATACAAACAGCAATATGGACTTTATACATAGAATCAGGTTATCAGCTCCCTCAACTAGATGAACATTCTGTGGCAGTAACATGAATGACATACATCTGGACAACAGACAAACAGATTGTACTGCACATGCAGCACATACATAAAATAAATGACTAAGACCACTGCTAAAGATACATAAGGAATTAATTGAATAAACCAGATACACACAGCACAATTTTTTTTGTTACTTTTTTTTTTACAGAAATGCAGAACATCTAAAGCAAAGTTCATTTGTTAATGGAAATTGTAGAATTAAATATAATATGAAACTGTCCTCTCCAATATAGTTCATTCATCATAATTAGCATAACAATGCATTGCAAAGTCAATCAGGCATATTACTATGGCGATAACCTCTTGCGCATTCAGTGGAGGATCAAAAACTGAGATCGTTGAAAAAAAAATCAAATTAGAATTCAAAAATGTGACAAGATGCGCTCAAGATTACCTGTGCTTACTCCTTGACAGAGTATTCCAACAAGCGCAGAAAATATGTAGAATGAAAAAATCTTGCCAAAATGTAAAAATTGTCCCCCCATTTTAATGCTGGATGCAAGGGGCAAGAAATATAATTGGATATTCAAGGACGAATGAATTTGCAAACTGGAACACTGGTCATTTACAAAAACTGAAGAGATAAAGTGGTCACAACTCTTATTAATCTTTGTAGCTTAGAGATGAGGTGGGAGAGGTAAACGTTTATGATGAAAAAAAATCAACAGTTCACAAAATGAAGGACTTCGATTGCAGAGATAGAATCACTCCATGAAGCAGGTCCTCTGCATTCTGAGTTCTTCAAACTAACAACTGCATTCAGTTTCTTGAAGTCATAATGCTTATATATATATATGTGTGTTTATACATATAATTTTTTTTTTACTTTTTTTTTTTTTTTTTCATTTTTCACCTCCACCTCTCCCCAGTTTAAATGACATGGTACAGGCTATTCCCATATTCAAGTGGCTATCAAGGTTGTTCCTGTTTCCCAGCGCACAGTCTGGGAAGGCCACCAAGTTAGCGACCAGCTGGAAAGAAAGAAGACAAAAAAGCTCCATTAAAAATAGATATCACAATAAACATCGATGCAAAATATTTCATATTACTTTTTTAAAAATAAAAATAAGCAAAAAATTAATAAATTTAATTTATTAATTTAATTACTAAATCATTATTTAATTTATTTCTTAATCACTAAATACCCAATGAACAAACATATCTAATGTGAAAATTTATTAATGAAGATGTTTTTAAAAAAGTATGGACAAATTACGATATATGAAACAGGGAGGGGGAATGTTTCAGCCATGTTGTCTTGATTACATATTTTCATAGAATACATATTTTAGAGTACCTTTCAGTTTATTTTTTAGTCAATTTAAAACAAATACTTTAATCTTAGAGAGCATTTATTTGTTTTCATATGTACGCAATCAAAAATTGAACATGTGAAGTGTGTGTGTTAGCAGATTTTCATTATAGACAGGACACTCATGTTATATTGAGAAACTTAATAAAGGTAAACACAGCCATCAAATTCATATGAAATATTCGTGAGCTGGACATACACCTAGTTCATTACAACACACAATTTTTCTCCCACAAACATAGTGAATTAATCCACAATTAACTTATACACAAAAATTCCAATAATTCACAATAAATACTTTTTTAATTAAAAGACTTAAAAGCTGTTGTAATAAATTTAATTATTAAAAAAATAGCAAATTAATAAATTTCTGAGTTGAAGAAATATGCAATCTCTATAAAAACATATATCATTAGATTTAACTCAATATAAGAAAGATGTAATTTACATTCAACTGCTTTTATAAATTAAAAGATAGAAATTATTCAATAAGAACACTATCTTGTTAAAAAGTTTATTTTGTGGAAAACATTTCTTACAAGGGGACAAAAGAAACTGTTTATAGTAAAACTTTATTTTATAACATATTAATTTAGTATTACAAATAATTTTAACATTGACACTTGAGGAAACAGCTAACTCTTTTATTAATCACTGAATACTCAGAAAAGTCAACATACAAAACAGAAAATTTCATTACAGTTTCATAGCAACTTGTTCAATTATCTCGCTGCACATGAATGACTGAAAGCAACAAAAAGATCACTCACCCGTAGTAGTGACGACTTGTGATGTAGCACCAACAGCAGGGGCAGAGGCTGCTGCCTTTTGTTTAAGCATGGTCCAATCAAAGGTGTAATCATACTGATGATTAAGAGTTCGGAACAAGATTCTGAACAGCTGGCGAAGGTACATATAGTCGGGAGCTTCTTCAAAGCGGAGTCCTCGGCAATAGTTAAGGTACATTGCAAATTCAGCAGGGTAACCCTACAAAGGTAAAAAAGAAAAGAACATTTCATTCTATTTGTTCCAAACATCTAAAAAGAAAATGGGAGACAAATCCTGCACTACGATGTGATTTTTTTAATCATATTTTTTCAACATAAGATTTTTTTACCAACCAATTTCAGTAAATTATTACATTTCAAATGCTGTTAATCATCACAATGATGAAACCGACATTTTTAGAATGTTTTTCATCATAATACATTCAGAGAAAACTAGTGAGCATTTTAGGATTTAGAATCAAAACATCCATCCAGGTGCAAAGTTTGCCCACTGGGTTTAAAATGCTAACACTTTATAGTCAGAAAATAAGATTATGATTGGACTTATTAAATTCCAATGAAATAGAATAAATATCTTGATTTAATATCTCTAATAAACAGGGAACAAATATGTCATGCTATGATAATACATCAAAAATGTCTATTAATATTGGTAATTAAAGAAAAGAAATAGAAAAATAATTATAACACAATATATAAACTCCATTAATTCTGTAATAGAGAAACTTTATTTTTATTAACTATACGTCGTATTGCAGTTAAATTGTTTTCTGATTCTATATAGGAAATTCTCAGACAAAATATTTAAATAAAACCAGAGTAAATTGAATTGATATAAAAATAAGAAGTAAAATAAAAGTCAAACTACCCTGTTTATATCTAATTTGATTTACAATTTTACAAAACTTCGGGAAAAGAAATAATAAATGAATAAAAATACAACATTCAAAGCAACAGACAAAAATTTTTGTGAAAACATCTTTAATGAATAAAAAAATTAGCATTTATGAATAATTTATATGCAAGTGATAACTTCCGCTTGAAATTGTATGAAAATACTTTCCTTCTCATATATTTAACAATGCAATTTTGGAAAATTGTCTAATTCATGTAACTTCAAAATCAAAATTTAAAAGCATCCAGGTTCATTGAAAATAAAACCCAATTCTGGCACACATTTATAATAAAAGCCTTCCTTTACCTTACATAGCACTTCTACATTTGTGGACATTTTCTTTTCACTGATTTTTTCATATTTTTGCTTTTTCGTAGCAGCCTTGAGACCTTGCCATGGCAGACTTCCCTTGTTGAAATACATTAGAACATATCCCAAGGACTCCATATCATCTCTCCGACTGCATAAAAAGTATAAAAATTAACACTCCGGGGGAAAATGATTTTTTTACACAAGTTAAAAAAAAAAAACACTTTAATTTGAAGAAATGACATTAATATTTTCATCACTTAACAACATTTGTTAAGTACTAAAGTCATACCAAAACTATTTCAGTGTTTTTAATATGTATCTCAAAATAAAAAATATATTTATTAATTTTGTTCTAATCATAAAGTAGTGAAAAGAAAGAAAAGTGTTGATATTGTTAAGTTTACTTTATATAATCAAAAACACTCTTATACACTGGAATTAAATTAACACTAGTTTCTTTTGTAAATGTGTGTGTGATCTATTGTTTTGGTATAGTTTTCAAATTAAAAAAAATTTGAATAAGAATGCAAGCTCAAATTCTCCAAGGTATTGCTATAAATTTTATAATACGAGCATTTTCTAAAGTTTAACGAATACACAATCATATTTATATTATATGTATGTGTTCAATTAAAAATTTCTGAAAAAATACTCTTCAAAAAATGACATCAAAGCAATTTAAAACTTTTAAAATTTTAGTTCTTGAAATCTATGTTGTATTTTGGATCCTATAATTTGAACTCATTACGATTTCTAAGATGAATTAAAGTGTATAAATAAAATTATTCTAAATGTTACTACATAATCAACTTTTGGCTGAAATTTTTAAGGCTAAACAAAATTCTAATTTGAATAGTTATAATCAACAGGTAAAATTGAAAAGTCAGTTGGAATGCATGAAAATGCAATATAATAATTCCAGTGACATTTTCGCTAGCAATATATATAAAAATATGCATTGAAAATATAAAAGAATTAAATCTAACAAAAAAAATTGGCAAATTAGCATAAAAATGCATTAATCACTCACCTACATAACAGCTAAATAACTAGAAAAACAGTGCATAAACATTACCAAAGACTTAAGAAAGTATTTCAGTCCACAACTGAAAGACAATCCTGAACTTTCCAGGTGGTGATTTTCCACAAAGTTTTTGTAATAATAATCATAATGAATGACTATATTAGTACAAGTTGTTTAACATATGAAATACTAACATAAAAAAGTAATATTATAACATTATAAAACAATCCAGGGCTTCTGAAACATTATCTTAATTTCAACTTACAAAAGAATTTAAGAGACTAAAATATTTTTGATGTTTGAAAACAAAGCATTAGAAATTAACATGGCTTCAGACACATTCTTAAAATACCATTAAATTAATTTAAGATACAGTATGATTTAAAATATTTATTACATATAAATACAATTTATACATATAGATACAGTTCAAACCATATTATGGCATTTTCAAACAAAGTGGAGTTTATTTTTCCAATTCCAAGTAATTTACATAACTACTATCTCTGTATAAAAAGTGAAATATAACCTGATGTAGTATATTCTCAGATCTTAATTTCTAAGCTATTTTTTATTTTCCTTTCAAGTTTTTACACATATAAATGCATTATATTGCACCAAAATGTTTTGAATAAAAATGAAGCCCTAAATTCATAAAAAATTCATCAATATAAAAAAAACCCAAATTAATATGAAAAAAATAATAATTACTTTTAAAATGAAACCATAAACATATACTGAATGTCAACCATATCACATTCAGAACAATTTGATATTTTCTTCAGCAAGATAAAGAAAATATTTAAAAAATTCCATATTAAAAGAAAAATTGCATTCAATTGATTATTTTCTAGAAATTCCAAATACTTTATATTATTTAGTTTCTACTTCTAGTAATTAATAAAATACTATTAGACATTATTACAAAATTTATCAATGCAGCATTTCATTACCTCCTAATAATATATGTTTAAAAGTTAGAATAAAACTCTTATTTGTTGACAGAAAAGTAATTAGATAATATTTTTAATAGATTTTTACTCTTCAGAAATTCTGTAAAACAAATTCAGACATTTCTAAATTTGACATTTTTTACAAAAACTCTCCAATTAAAAAACTGACTACATAATTTGTAATGGTTAAATAGATTAAAACATCGAAGTTTTACATTCTCTTAGTACATGAAAACAATGGACTATTCAAAAATGCATAAATCCATTATTTGATGTCCATGAGAATTGCTGACTTTTCCCAGCAAAGTAATTTCAGCAATAATAAATATAAGATATAAATAAAGCAAACTGCAATGAGTATTATATTAATAATAGCAAGACTTGGTGATTAAGAATTCTTGAGATTTTTCTATAAGATTTTTTTTTAAATGTATTGAGCTATCAAACTAGATATCACGAAAATTCTAAATGAAGCTATTCATTTTTTCCGCAATTCTAAATTCTAAATCTTTATTAGTCTAGCTATTCAATGTCAGCCCAGATCATTATTAAATATTTTAATGTCCAGTCCCAATTTCCAAAATAAATTTACATTAAACATCGAATTATCAAAAAAATATTGTGATCCATATATAAACTTTACTGTTACCTTAAAATGAAATATATTAAAAATATTATATAATAAGAAAAATAGTTCTGAATGATTTATTACAAGTGATGTGAACCACCATGATACCTTAGCATTTATAACGCTTCAATTTTGAAGTAAAGTTCTATTATCACCAGAAGGACTTCTTAATACTAAATACTTTTAATTCTATTTCTATCTTATGAATTCAATAAGCTAATTATTGGAGTTAAATCACGCGGTCATTTACTTAGTAAATAAATATAGTCTATTACCTAAAAGTATAATAGTACTGTTTGACACAAGGCTAACAATATTTATTCATGTGAGGAGAATTATACAAACCCCTTTTTATACATTTATGCTCCAATAATATGGTACGGCTAACAATTTAACTTCATTAAACACAAAAATTTATTTATTAAGGATACAATGGAACGCAATTATTTTGCAAGCATACTTCATCAAGACTAATGTACTATTTTTTAATATTTATTAATTCAAATACTTTTTTCATAGCATTAGCGTTTCATTTACACAAAATTCTCCAATAGTTTATATACTGATAATAGTTTGATATCGACCAAAACAGCCGATTTAACAGAATAGTAACTTTTAAAATTAGTCAAAATTAAAATGATGAACTTACCTTTGCTCTATACCCAGGTGAGCATTAATACTAGCATAACGAGCAGTTCCAGTTAAATTTTTATCTTCACGATAAGGAATGTGTTGGCGAGTTCTATTATCTCGATATTTTTTGGCTAATCCAAAATCAATCAAGAATAGCTGTGAAAAAGAAAATTAATTTTACTACCAGAACATAGGAATTTAAAAAAGAGAAAGAAAGGAAAACACTTCAAAATACATGAAGTAAGATAAGAACCAATTTTAAGGTCATTACAACCCTAATATCTTTTATGCCATAAAAAAACAATGGTTAAATAAAGGGAATGTAGCAAATATTTTTAATACTAATGGAAACAAATTGAAAATTTACATGAAAAATAAAATGTTATTTCTAAAAATATTTTACCACTTGCATTTAACTAAGCATACTGAATTACCATAGTAAAAATGCATGTAGAAATAATTATCACTAATGTACACTGTGTGAAAATTCAGATATTTAATTAAATATCTAGAAGACGAAACCTCTAAGGTGTTATTTTGCATGTATTCTGATATCTAACAAATCAAATGGATAAACAGAAACAGATAATATTAAAAGTGAATTTTTCATTTAAAAAATAGCATGTATATAAAAATGTGCATAAAACAAACATTTCCAAAAATAAAATAAGAGCAAAGCAAACAAGGAGAGGATAAGCTTACCTTATTACAATGTCGTCCTATACCCATTAGAAAATTGTCAGGTTTTATATCTCTATGGATAAAATTTTTGTTGTGAACATACTCAATTCGTCCAATCATCTGGAAAAAGACAAAAATAATAAATATAAAAGGAAAGATTTTTTTAATGAATTAATCAAAATATAGTAGGAAATTTTTAAGTGTAAAGAACAAAACAACAATACCTACCTGATCAGCTAGCATCAATACAGTTTTCATAGTAAATCGCCTTGAACAAAAATTAAATAAATCTTCTAAGCTAGGTCCTAATAGATCCATAACCAAGACATTGTAGTCTCTTTCCTGTCCAAACCACCTGCAACAAAAAAAGGAAAAAGAATAAGATTTCATTCACATTTGCATTATAAGATAAAGACTTGGAGAAAGTTGAAAATTTGTAAAGCATATTTTCCAGACCAAAAAATAAAAATATATCTTTAAAAAAAATTAAAGTGTAAATTTTAAAATCAATGAAAATTAATATCAACATCATGTAACAACAAAAATACTAATTCTAGCATGTTTTCCAGATGTGCTTAATCATTTAACATCTTAAACAAGATTTTTAAAGCAGCATTAAATTACAACAAAACAATTTCTATTACAATAATATTTCTAAAAGTCAGCTGTCTTAATGAAACAAATAAAAGTCTACCAAAAAAAATAATGCCTTAAGGAGTAGGGAGGGGGAAGAAACATCTGATTAACACTCAAATAATTATAAAAAGAAAACAAATTGAAGAGAGACACCTTATTCAACAAGCTGAGAAAGAGAGTCGCATAATATTTAAAATAAATTTTCACAAGTTTTCAACAGCACCAAAG
>JAPMOQ010023314.1:3097161-3137071 GCA_026543055.1 Argiope trifasciata | reverse complement strand
TATATATATATATATATATATATATGGTTTTTTTAGAGGGGAGGAATAAGGGAATTATTGTATATATTATAAATGCCTGTAAAAAAATAGTGGCCCAAATGACTTGACTAAAAAAAAGAATCAAATGTTTCCTTTATTTAAAACATAGATAAAGAATGTGTTACATAATAAATAATAATTAAACAATCCTATGATTAAGATTAATGCATAAATACTTGAAAGATCATTACTTTATCTACTTCGTTTTCACTTTCAATTAGCCGAGAATAAAATATAGCTAAAAAATTATAATTAAAAAATTATCTAAAGAATTTAAAGAGTTAAAAAGAGTTTTGAGGTTCAGAAACAGTAAGCAATTTTAATATATGCGCCTAGAAAAAATTAGACATACTTCCTGAAGGATTATAACATGATTACAAGTAGTATTATACTGAAAATGTGATAAATAATATTTACTTTGAATAGATTCAATGTTTCTTTTATTAGAGCAAATCTATATTGGGTAATAAATAAGGACGATTATGATTTCATAATGTGAAAAAAAAAAAAAAGTGAACCAAGATAAAATTATCCAGCTTTAATATGAGAGTGGAAATGTGTCAATTGATGCATAACGGGAATAAAAATATTTCAAAAACAAAGTTATTTTCTTTTATTCAATATCCTGAATTTTAGTACTTTCAGTACGTCAATGTCCAGAATTGGTAAAAATACCAATAAAAAAATCTTTTTTAACCAATTCCCATCATTTCGGACAAAAATAATAATCCTCTTTATGGATCACTGAATAGGTCATTGATCATTCGCATAAAAAAAAGTTTATTATTTATATACTTCCTTCTTTCGAAGTCCAGCGCTCGTGAAAAAAAGTTCATAGGCTAATTATTAAATAACTCGGAATCATAATAAAAATAACCTTCCCCCCCCTCCAAAAATAAACAATAATTTCTGCATTAGTTGCCTTTAAGCATATGTTCTCAAACCCATCAACAAAGTAAAACCTTCCATTAAATAAAGTAATTAAGAAAAACAATATCGTTTAAAAAAGTTCCCATTGTTATTTTCTCCCCACCTTTTCTATCAATCAATAACTGTCATTTATTTGGAAAAAATAGATGAAAAAATTATTGGTAATAGTTTCCAAGTTTTAACTCGTAAAATATCAAGGGGAAAAAAGTACAATGATCTGATCCATGTAAAATTAAATATCATAGGCAACCATAGCAACCAACAGAAGTTACTGAAAAATACGACCCCCCTCCCCTCCTGTTCCGAATGAAAGAAGGGGGAAGGGGGAAATTTCATCACCTGGAGATCCGTCTGGTCCAGGTGGCAACAGTAAGTCAGCGTCAACCGAAATATATAGGTCATCCATACTGGTTGACTTATAAAGTTCAATATATTAAATATGAGCTCAAAAAATTGACAATACCAAATGTCTGGTATATTTAAGAATATCTAAATTAAAATGCATTTGTCAAACCTTGTAGGTATGCATTCGAAGCAGCACTGACTTCGTTCACCTTCACGTTTATTATTAGGTTTGATGTTACAAAAGATAAGATGTATCACATCTTTACTATGAAAAATAAATTTACAAGACATACAACGACTATAAATCACAAGGTTTAAAATAGCAATTCGACATGAAAGACTATTCAAAAATCAACATAAGTCTTTTTATGATAAAAATGCGATTGCGTTTGTTCACAAGTCGTAGTCGCCTTCTTTACTTCCATATAAGGTATAATAACACAAAACTTAAATTTAGATTTTGAATTATTTATTTAATCTAATCATTTCTGAATTCTGAAATACACAAGCATACTTTTGTAAGTGTCATGTTATAAAACGATTTTTAACACAATTCAGAATGCCACTGTATAATAACCAAGTATTTAAAAAAAATCACGCAAAGGTCACACAGCAAGGTCATGGCTAGGTCACAAAGAAATGGCATGGCTAAGTCACAATTTGACATTTGCACTATATTTAAAATAACGAATCTATGCTTCAACATATCAAGGTCACTTGGCAATCTGTAACTAAAGTAAAATAAGTCACGAAATCGCATTTTGACTTTGATATGTCTTGCAAGCGAAGATTATTGTAAAATGAGAATATTAAAAAATAATATCATTAGCAGGTTTTCGAAATAAAATTTCTTAATACATTCAATTACACTTTAAAACATATTGTAAAAATTCTTTTATTTGAGTCGGCCACTTTGCTCTACTCCTTCTATTCCGAATCGAAAAATGTTAAAATTCCGCCCACAATGCAATTTTACCTATTTTAAAATCAAAACTAAAAGCAGCAAATTTTTTTCCCCCCTTGTATGTTCGTTTTCCTTGTTTGTCTATGTCTAACAACTTCAGCGAATGTTTTTTTTAAAACTTAACTTTATTTGACGATTTTATAGTTGTCAAAATTCAATAAAAAATTGACGTTAAAAATAATGAAATCAATTTAAAATAGCAAGTTCAGGTATTCTGTTTGTTTTTGTTTTTAACGATCAGAATATATAAAGTAATGTATACTAATGTAATAATATGTATATTATTTATTTATTCTACTTTTTTAAAATATTAAAATTTTAATTACTACTTTTTCTCTTTCTTTCTTTGACTAATTTTATTCTTTACTTCAATTACTTTAATTATAATTTCTTTAAAATTATTTACTATTTGGCAACGGCAACGTCGTGATGTTTCGGAGTTCCGCGATGTGACTAAGTGGTCACGAGCACCTCCACATCATAATTTTGAATAGAACTTTAATTTGTGAGAGTTGGGGGAAAGTTAAACTTAAATTGATTTAATTTAGACGAGCGCATAAATGCTCTAACGTCATGATGAAAAATCATGTTGGCTGTAATTTATAGATTAGAATAAATAAATTTATTTTGGGGTAACGGGAATATTAATGGATTTACGTTGCACGTGCCTTAAAACTTTGAGGACTGAATTAAATTTTTTCTTTTAGATAAAATATTATGCATCATTTATAAAAACAATGAAATGTTAAAAAATATATTTTTAACGCTATTTTTAGCACAAAATTTGCCGTTTTATATTATTTTCAAGCTATTTTTTTTAATTGAAATTCTTATTATAATCCAATCAGCTTCGTTTAAATAAGTCAAATTCTATTTTATAATTCGATTAAATTTTCAATCCAGAAATTAAATGAAATAAATAAAACATCAATATGAAACACATAAATGACCAAGTAAAAATATTCTTTTATAAATTACAATCAGTCAAAGTATTTCTAATTCTAATCAAATCCTGACATGATGCAATACTAGTATTTTCAAACACAGTTATTTATTTCAAACAATTTCAATTAGACGTCCTTTCAGAGAGCTCTGCTACCTACTCAAAGGATTCCTGATAAAAGAAAAAGTACGTGTGTGTTTAATCTACTACATCTTCACAGTTGACGTCAATAGTATCGATGTTGAAAAGCTGAAATCAATAAGTATAGAAATCTCTTAAAATGGGAGGCACGGCGTCAGTTCATTGCAACAGTTGGCCGAAGTTAATCTTCACTTGCGACACCCAAATAAGAGAAATAAAGAATGCCATTCGAGAAAATGATGTAACTTGAATCATCTATTGTTTGATGAGTTGCAGTTAATTATTTAGGTCAAGTTGGAGTTTGTGAACTATTACATTGATAAAAATATTATGAAAGTGTTTCAAATGATAAAGTAATAAATAAAGTATGAATTTTCAGAAACATGATTTAAAATTTATTTCATGTGATAAATTCAAATTCATTTAGATCTTTGATAGTTTTTATCTCACTCAATTATTCCCAATATTTTGATTTTTATTTAAAAAAATGGCTACAAATATAATATGTAATTTAATATGAAAATTCAATAAATATTTAAAATAGAGGTGCACTAATAAAATTGAAAAATATACAAAAGGTTTAAGAAAATTATGATAAACATACTAGTTATGCTGGACTGATATATTATTTCAATTATTTTATGCATATTATGAGTGAGTGTGCAAGAGAAAGTCGTAAATTACACATTTATTCCAAAACTTCCACTACATATTTTCGAGGCGTTTCATAAGAATGTGATTTCGATCAGAAATATAGAGGCTCTTAAAGTTGTTTTCCAACTATTTCTAGTTTTTTAAAATTATGAAATATTCATATGACATTCAAAATTTAAAAAGCCAATGAAGACTCAAAAAGCACATAAAAATAAGGAATATATATATATATATATATATATATATATATATATTTCCTTTTCAATAAAAAATAATTTCTTTTTAAAAAAATTAACAAATGACTGATAGAATAAATAGTCACACCTTTGTTTAAAAATTTCTCTTTAATCCCTTTCCTTAAATCAATCTAAAAACATTTCAAAATACCATGATTAGAAGGGAAAAAAAATGGCGTTCTAAAGGGTTAATAATATGGGATTCCTCATTATTACTATTACAGTGATTCCTTTTATTTTCAAAAATATTATATTTTCATCGGTAGACACGTATGTCTAAAGACACTATTATTCGTACACAAGATAATAATGGGAAACCATCAACAAATACAGAGAAAAGAAAGTCGGCTGAACTGCGTTATACAAAAAGAACCGTGTTTATGTGGCCAACTCGGTTTACTTAGTCGCAGAGAGCTTCATTTTAAATGGCAATTGGTAACAAGTTGCGTCAGTAACTGTGTTGAGGTGAAGGTCACTGCAACTAGCTGCGAGAACTTAGCAAAGAAGCTCTTATCATCCGCTGATACGCATCACACACCACAAACATGAGCAGTTTCAAATAAACCATAATTCCCACAGTGGTGGTGACACGAGTCACGTGGAAGATACAGCGCGTGACCAACAAAGAAGTTGCATTCCTCCAATCAAACTGTTCCATTAATTAGGGTGGCCGATATGCGACGGTAAATAAATAGTATTGATGGGCAGTAGCGTCATGGATAAGCAAGAGAAATATAATTCCTGATTTTTTTCCCTCCCTTCTTTGGAAACACTGCATAGAGAGAGCTGCATGATGAAATCAAATTGCTAAAATCATCACTGTTATCTATTTACAAGCACATCCTAAAGATAACTCTTCAAAAAGTATACATACATATATATATTATTTTCAAAAACAAAACAAAAAACACCCCAACTTTATTATTGTACAAAGTGATGTGTCTTTTTAAGAAACTGATTAAGATTATAAAAGTCATTTTTTTTCCTAATAAGATAATTTTACACAAAAAAAAACTTACTATTTTGAAATAATTACACAACTTTTATCTGGAGAAAAATCAGAAGACAATGATGCATAGTAGTAAAAATATATACCACATGTCCATCAAAATAATAAACTATCTTACAAAATGAAATTTTCAAAAAATTTAATTGGTCCATAAAATTAAAATTCGAACGAAAGAACCATTGATAAAATGAAATTTGTCAGAAATTTTGTGAGATAATAAATTTAATCTTGTTATTGATACAATTTATTTTTTACATTTCATTCCAACAACCTTGAATTTACATGGATGTATACATACAATAGTATATACAGTTAAGGCATATATAGCAATAAATTCCTGTAATATACCATAGAAAATGATTTTCAATCTTTCATATCAGCTATCTTGGTATAAATTTCAAATACTTAACCTTTGTTTATGTCCACTACAAATCTTTAGTTTCAGTTAACTAAATGGAGTATGATAATTACTATTATCATACTTCATATTCTAAATGGAAGTATGACAATAGCAATTCAAATGTAAATTCCGTTTAAAAATACACAAGTAAAAGTGAGAAAGAAAAGTCAATAAAAAATTATATTATATGAAAAGCGATATTTTGTAGTAATTAGTTATAACTTTTTCACGCCCAAACTGGTACTGCTAATGTCGCAGGGAAAATATAAAATCCATTTTCTTGTATTTACTTTTGAGCATATATTTGAAATCATATGCTAACTAACTACTGTAAAAGAACATTAAAAATGCTCAGATCCGTGCTCACTTTCCCCCGATCGATGTTATCGACTGACCCTCCCTTTCTCCCCACTCCCACTCCAATGCCATCTGCCATCGTAATACGCTAGCACTAAATACAAAATCTTTTTTCATTAACCATCATACCAACAGTAACTAAATATATTTTTTTAAATAACAGAGAAATAGAAATAAGGAGGCTTCCCAATTCCTTAAAGAAATTCGTCTATGGCCAGAATTTCAATATCATCCACAGACCGCGCCCTACTGCGCTGCAACACAGAAAATCGGCACAAAAATACGAAGGTTAGTATAATGGCGAAGAGAAAGAGGGTAAAAACGCTACAAAAAGAAGAGACCAGCTGCAAGCGGAAGGTCAGATCCGACCAAACTGGAAAACGAGCGAGCAGCAGCATCCCTGCAGTGAAAACAACTGCAGTTCCCCCGTGGGGATGTTACGAAAGCACTTGAACTTATCGTTTGCCAGTTCAAGGGAAAGTTAGGGGCACCATCACAGGTTTCGCATCGCAGCCAAGGAATTTTTCTGCTGTATAATTACACACTTTCTTTTCCGCAATTTAAACAGAGAAGCAACGAGATGTTACGTAAGCTTCGATTTTTAACCTACCTACTTTACAGGCGAAAGAATTTCATCAAAATGAAAAAGATGTAATAAAATAGTCAAGTTGTTGATAAAGGTTGCTTGATCTCAACAGATATAAAATTCTTTGATATTTAATCAAAAATACATAAAATATATAACTAGATTTTTTTTTTTGCACAAGTAATTTATATGTAATGAATTTGGTCAGACCATAAGATTTCTCATAATCGCAATAAATTAGTACATGAAAATTAACTTTAAATACGTTCAGTAAAAATGGTAAGCTAAGTCCAACAATTCAAACATGACTGACTTAAACCACAGTAACAATAGTTAAGTCACAGAATTGAAATAATTTATGCACAATAATAAAATATTGAAGGATTAAATTTTTTTTATTTGTTTTATCTAATGATTTATCCTTAGCAATCAATTGCATGATTTCCAATTTAAGAGTGACTGAAAATTGGAAGTATTTTTCTACTTTAAATTTTTCAAAGAATAGGTAATTAAATAGGCTAATCGTCAGAAAAGTGGAAATGATTTCTCTTACTCAAATACAATTTTTACAGTTATTATTCCAACAGCAAACTTCTTTCTTCTTCTAACTCGTGTATCCGAAAATCGTTAACTTTAATAGTAATTTCTTGAACATTGTCGTTATTTTTAAAAATAAATTACAAAACATTATTTGGAATCCAAAATATATTCATGGAAAGTTTCTCAAAGTGCTAATTTCGGTTAGTCATTTCGAACAATTCCTGTGGATGAGTGTTAAATCTCCAATTTTGTAAGCTGTCAATTATTACTTAACCAAAAGCCATTGATTCTAATTGCTAATTAACAATAACCAATTGGAAGCTCACAAAAAATTAAGCATGACAAAAATAAATTACTTATATCCATCAAAAAATATCATACAGAACCAATATGAAAGATAAATCGCAAAATTATACCATAATTTCGAACAGCAGAAGTCATCTGTTTTTGGTCACATATTCTATTTTAAAGGAGCTTAATGTTTACAATTTTAGAAAAACAATTTTTAACGAAAATTTAATACACCTGTTATGTAGGGAGGTGGGTGGGGGATGATTTGAGTTATTTAATAAATGAGATTATACTTTGTAAATTATTGGACGAGTATGAACTTCATTCAATTTCATAATCAAAATAAAAACAATGATGAATACAACAAGATATCAGAAATTAAGTCAATAGTTTTTCGTAATTATGTAGAACTCATGCAATACATGCAGAAATTAGGTTTTAAATTAGCTTACAAAGTACCAACAAAGCAGTTGTTATTATCGCAGCTTTATTTATACTCGAATTTATTTCTAATTCAGATCAAATTTATTTTTCTTAGCGAACCTATTAAATGTATTTAAAAGGCAGAGCAGAAAATCTACACTTTCCTCTTAATAAATGAACTGGTTCTTAAGTTTTGTTTAGCAAAACCATGACGCCGCTCCACTCCTTTAATTATCCAATGTATGCTTATTAATGGGGTCAGAGTTGTATTTATTTCAGTGCATTAAAGGCCGTAAGGTATCAACAGGGTATTAACTTATCGTGAACATTATTCATCTTATTGCTGCAGCAAGATATAATTCTTTACAAGACAAACAAATGAGATATTTTCTGTATACTATTTTCCCAAGATAGGGTATCAGAGAACAGCGTATCAAATCAGCAAGACGTTTACTAAAAAGTTAACACTTTCAACGCTATCTACGAGATAACTCGTCTTTCAGACACTTCCAATTAGATTTCTGTGGGCTAAAATTTGTCTCTTATGCCAGTTTAGATAGGTTGTACTTTCTAATACATATCTGAAGAATACCTTTACTTTTTTCAAACTGGCAGCTTAGATCGGTTGTACTTTCTAATACATATCTGAAGAATACCTTTACTTTTTTCAAACTGGCAGCTTAGATAGGTTATACTTTCTAATACATATCTGAAGAATACCTTTACTTTTTTTCAAACTGGCAGCTTAGATAGGTTATACTTTCTAATACATATCTGAAGAATACCTTTAATTTTTCCAAAATAGCAGTTAGATAGTTTGTACTTTATAATAATATTGGAAAAATACCTTTTTTTTTTTTTTTCAAACTGGCATAAGAACCCAAAGTGTTAAAATATATAAAATTTTTGCAAGAGCACACAATTTTGTTGCATAACATTTCCACATATCCGTAACGATGTGTCGAAAACCTAAACAAGAAGCCTGCATTGTTACTCAATGCCTTGTGCCAAAACAAAGGGGAAAGCAGTAGCATGAATAAAGTAAAACTGGCTGAAAGAACTGTGGCAGATGCCAGTTACCCATCTGACAAAGAAAGGTCCGAACCTCCAAATGCCAACATCTGAATAAAATATGGAGATACACATGAACATGGCCAGAAACGTGCATGTCGACTGGAGGAAGAACAATGCAAGAGAAAGAGTATGGGCGTTGCGACCTACTAAAGCATTAAGCTTGAGAACGATCAGGTACAAGAACTTGCAAAAAAGAAAATGGCATGAAAAATAAAAAGAACGAGGGAGGGAGAGAAGGAAAAAGAAATGGTAAGAAAGAACTTCATTTCCACGCATGGACGAGTACGAGAGGCAGCATTTCCTAACTGGTTCCGGCATAACGCCGACTCTTATCCATTACGTAAGAAAAGTGCGTACTGGTTAGTTTCGTTATTGTGAGAGATTGTCAAGTTATACAACGTATGGATCTCTACCCCCTTTTCAGAGTAGTTTCTGACTCTTGCGTGACCTCGGTCGGTATCATGCGCAATACATCGACAGATATCTAGCTACAAACAAAAAAAAGACTAGATGTGGTGGGTTTTTTTTTTTTTTTCTCCCTCCGCCACTCTACTCGACTAGCAGGATCGTGAAATCATTCTGAAGACCATGTTTGACCTGGAAAGCGTATAAAGCGTTCTAAATTGGCCCATCTCTAATGCCTCGCGAGATCCAGTGATACTGTTCACACCATAAATCAACATTGCATTAAATATCACTTGTTGAAATCCCATTTTAATGAATGATTGTGAATTACAAAGAAATTTCGTACGAGCATGTTGTGTGACAAGAGAAATTACTTAAAATAATAAGATGTTAGCGGAAAGAGTGAAGTTAGAATAAACAAACAAATAATTAATAATCGACACAGAAGCAAAATAAGGAAAGATTTAAATTAGATACTTAACAGTTTATGTAAATTGCTCCAAATAATTAAAAAATATTGCAAAATTATTATAATTTGATTATTTTTCACCTTTTCACATTGTAAGGAAATCTTTAAAACAATATGCATTTTTCGTAAATATAATTCACAATAAAAGATTATTAATTAAGCTTCTTAGTTTACTTATAATAGCATAACTATGCAAAACCAACCACAACGAAAAATACATTAATTTAAGAACCAAAAAAGAGCATTTTCAAATTTAACACCAAAGAAACCTTTCCACTATTTTTGAATATCCAAAACTAAATCTTCAATGTAATTTCTAAATATCTGACACCTAAATGCAGTTACAGGAATTATCAAATCCTTTTTACCCTGAAAAGTATTACGATGCATTATTATTCACCTAATACAAAGACTTTATTTCTCCGAAAAATAACTATATATAATTTTTTTTAAGTTGAATTCTCTCCAATTTAATTAATTTGCAACTTTTTACTACTCTGCAGGTATTTATAACAATCAAAATTAAATAAGTAAAACGTCAAAACGATGCACCATCTTGAATGATGAGAGTATCATCATTCGAGTGCAAAGGATTTCAGTTTTAATAGTTTATTACATATAATTTCTGATGTATTAACGGATGTCGTACATACTTAATTTGGCTGCTTAATTTTTAACGTTGAAAATTTGATCAAACCATAATTTTATTGCAGTTTCATCAATATTATTTCAATTAGGAGCAATTTAATAATAAGAAATAAAAGAATGTTCAAACATATGGAGTTTTCTCGATCTGCAGGCCCACAACTTATTCCAGAGATCTTAAAGTACATGCAAAGTAGAGTAAGGAAATCACACACCAGAAATGATTTAGAACTCTTCTTAACAATTAACGCCGCCATTCTTCGAGCGATGCAGAAATCTCTCTGTATCAGCGACATTAACCCTTTCCAGATAACAAAGGTCGATAGGATCTTCTGGAGAGAATAAAAGAGGCCGTCCAGATAGGAAGCCTCAAAAGGCAATTCGCTATGCATCAAAGGTTTCAACAAGATAAAAACGTGAGGAGAGCACCACTTCCGCAACCAGTCCAAACAAGACAGGATTTCTCCCCCGTATTGTTACTTTATAAAGACACTCATACAGTTTAGACACTCATTACGAAAATATAATTCAAATGCACACGCTATAAAGGGTTTTTTTTTTTTTTTTTTTTTTTTTACACGCTCGTTTTGAAAGAATCCGGGATAGAAAATTGCTGGAAGTCGAAGACCAGATGGTGGTGAAACGGAAATAAATTATATAAGAAACATTTCTGAGAGATTTAAATACCGAATGTGCCTGATTAGCCAAGAATGTTACGGCTTTTGAATATTCCCGAATCTTTTTAATTATTTACTTATAATAGTTCGTAATTTTTAAAAGAGAAAAAAAAAATTTAAAAAGTTAACTACTGATTATTTTTAACACAAGATGTTAAAGTGAATATTAGGTTATTTTCCATGGGTTTATCTTTAATTAATATTACAGATAATGCATCCAAGCGTTCGAATTAAACCCGAGTTCTTACTTATTGTCGAGTGTCTGACCTTCACAAAATAATATAGATGAATTGAATCAATAAATCGCTTCAAATGTTTTTCTTAAAAAAAAGTTAAAACCCTATATATCACATTATTAATATATGGTGTTTTATAATAATTCTATATGAAGTGTAATTACGTTTTTGATGATATTCCTAAGCATTTATTTGAATTTTTTGATAAATGAAAGAAGTGGAGTTTCGATAAGCATAGGAAACTTAAACAGATTATACTTTCAGTATATATAGTATAGAGATGTAAAAACTATATTATGGGGTCGTTAAGGGGTTCAGTAAATTTCAAATTAATGTAACAGTTATCTATTTATAGGTTAACTTACATACAGAATTTTGTAATATTTTTAAGATACATGTAAATGCATGTATGGAAACATGCAGCACATGCCATCGTCTGACTTGAACTGAGTTACTATGCTACAAAACATCAGAGGGTGCTATCTGACATCATAGTTGCTTATGGTTTGTGCGACAAGAGCAACTACAAATGGAATTTAAATCCATTACTGACGAGTTGTTATTACTGATAAGAAATTTTTTATGCCAATTTTGATTGAATAATTTTTTATCTTACGTTTCCTCATTAAATACAAGAAAAGTATTCATAACACAAAAGAGCAAATTCATCACTTTTGTAGCTAACATCTGTTCATCTATGCCTGTGCAAATAATTAATGTAAAAATTTTGGTTAAAACTCTACTCATGGAGAAATTAGTTTTAAAACACATTAAAGGAGAGAGAACAGTTTAAAGAAAATATATTTCCAATTCCGTTTTTTTTTTTTTTTTCCGCAATTAAGGGTGAGGGGAAAGTCGAGATTTTTTATTAAAGTATTAAGTTCAATCATTTAGATACCCAGAAAAAGCCGTGTTCTTGCACTGCTACAAAAAAAAACTTCATTATTGCGCACCAAACTGTCAACTTATATTTTTAACAGTAATAAGCATAAGAATCTAAATCATTGGCTTACGATGTCATTACAACAAATAAGGTTTCAAGGGGGGGGGGGATCTTTTAATGGGCAAGCACCATCAGACCGTAAAATCTCAAGAAAGCAAAACAGGAAAAGAATGGCAAATAACACTGTAATTCAATCAAGTTTCTCTTTTTATGATTGTATTGTTATCTTTTTCTACTCACTGCTCATGTTTTAGTTGTTTCATTTGTATATGGATTATGTATTACATTTAAGTTTTCAAAATTTGAATTGAAGTTCGCTAAGATGAGGGGGAAAAAAATCACAAGGAAATAATATTCAGCACAAAGTTCTTGTTAATCAAATCGAAGTTAGGAGATAAAAAGGTAAAGAAAAAACTGCATTAAATTTTTAAACCTTAATTGTATTAAACATTAATAATTCCAGTGTTTCTTTTTCTTTAAAACATTGGGCATTTCTTTAAACATCACAACAATTTTAAAGAATTAAGACATAGTTTAGTTGAAAACATTAATGGTTGAATGAGCAAGAAATAACTATTTAGGCAAATGTAGCTATCTTTATGAAAGGGAAAATAGAAAGAAGTATATTTATAAAAACATTCTTTAAAAAGAAATCCCGAAAGAAAACGTAATTAAATCAACATTGCTTCATGAAATTTTTTTTTTTTTTCTTTCATATAAAATCTCAGCAATTTTATTTGCGATAGATGCACAAGCAGAAAAGCATTAGGATATTATTATTTATTAAGAAGTAAAATTTTTTCCCCTTCCATCATTTCTTTCATATGAAAATATTACGTAAAGAGTACTTATTATTTTTAGTCAAGATAAATATTTTAGATCACTGTGTAATGGGTTAAATTTAATATACCTAAAATTTCCCAAATTAAAACACCCAGAAAACGTATGTTTTAATCAAGAATTTAAAGAATTAGGCACTAAAATTAATACTTTGTAGCAGTTGCATTACTCTATTTTCTCTTTTGGATAATAGAATGCGATGATGATTAGGTACACATCCCATAATGTATTGCGATAATAATTATAACGAGATAAGATGAGATGCTGTTCTATTAAGGTGCGCGCGTAATGTCTTGTCTTGACTTGGTATTTGTTTTGTAAGAGATGTGATCATTAAAGAAGTATTCCCGAAAACATAGGTCTTCTTGCTTCCATTGCACAGATCATGATGGTCTTCATTTCACCACAACTTTTTAGATGGATTGCAGAATTTCAAAGAAATTCGTTTTATACAAGTAACATTAATTCCAAGTATTGCTACAATGCAAAACGATAAAATACAAACGCAAACCATAGGCAACGACCCTGAAAGAGTTGGGGTGGGGGGGGATAGTTTAAAATTAAGGAAGCTGTCCAAAGAATACTACAACGCGTTAGAGAGATGCCTTCCAAAACAAATGAAGATACTGACAAACATTCACGTCTAAAAATAATGCACGTCAAATCATTCTTTCAAAAGGAAGGAATTTATAGCTGTATTTCAATCGATGAAAGCTACTGGCAGCAGTCCACAAGGCTACGTAAACCTTGGCAGAGGTAATTCGTTACCATGGTGGTAAACAAGTCCACTCTAGAGATTCTTCAACGAATCCAAAGAAGAAAAAAAAGTTCCTGCAGCAGACATTAACAAACGATCCATTCTTGAAAGAATTCGAATTGTGTCTAGGTAAGACGAAGATCTGACAAATTGAATTACAAAATTAAATGTCAGCTTGCAAAAAAATAAACGAATGCATTAATAAGACAAAGACATCTTTTCTGTAAAGAGTGTCGTTTCTTACACACGAGAAACTTGTTTGTCTATTGTATTTTTCAGCGATATTCAAGCCGCTTATTAAAACACATAAGTAGCTTCAATTCTAAATCAAACTATCAGTACCCACAAGATATACTTTCAACTGTGATTACATCTGCACAATAAATTAAAAATAATTAGTAAAAATAGCGAAAACATTTTCTCCACGAGAAAATTATGTCTACTTTTTATTTGATACACACATTGATTTTAAAAATAACATTGCAAAATAAAAATTTAAAACGAAGTCCAGAAAGTTGTCAGCATTACAGAACAAAATGTTTCAAAAAAACAATAGATACCATTGAAACAATTTCATATTTATTTAGAGAACTTATGAAATATTGCAAAGAAAACACGAAAAAGAAAAAGAAATTTAGAAAATAACTATAAATTTCCCGAAATGGGAAGTTTTTTTACTGCAAAGCAAACTACAACTTACATTTCAATATTAAAACAATTATGGAGCTAAAACAAACTATAATTTCCAAACAGATAAGTACAATTAAAAAAAAAAAAAAGTGGAAACGAAAATCATTTTCGGCTAGAAAACAATGTCAAAAGCATACAATACAGCAATCAGAACAAATAAAATATTTACTACGTGATAAAGTTTGAAAAGAAAATTTTATTTCTCTTAAAACATTACCAATCTACTTCCCAAAAATTTAATCTCATGTTTGTTAAGCATGTTTCATTGTTTTTCGAACAGATAATATTAAACAGACTATTGCAGAAATACAAATTCCAAGAAAACATTCCACCGATAAAAATGCATCTGGACTTCCAACTTGAAAAATAACAATGCTGGTTCGATCCACAAATATTCAAGCGGCTATTGAAAAATTGTAGACCATGCTCCAAAAGGTTGCCTTAAGAAATATCAAATAATAGGAATGAATTATTTGAAACATTTTTTTCAAGAACAATAGGCTGCAATACCTTCCGCAAAACCAGAAAACTCTCAAAATTGGCACCATCGTTCCTGAAGGCAGTATTGGGGTCATGCTACTGTACTTTCCTCTAAGTGGCTGGTTTTTGTTTTAATTAACATAAATATCAAAATGCAGACATTTTTTTAATCTAAAAATTTTAAGCACATTATGTTTTTTTTTCAGTTAATCTACAAGATTAATAATAAATGAATTATTGAATAAGAAGCAAAATGTTCTTTAACTGATTCCTACTTTATAGGAATCAATCATACATAACAAGGATTTCTGGTATGTAATATCACGTATTATTATCACTAATAATAATGCGTATTGACATATAAACTATCAACTGTAAACAAATTACTAATTATGCACAGAAATCAGAGGGAAAAAATTGTAAATAGCACCTTCTGCCAAAAAATTCAAGTTATTTAGTTATATTTTTAGGGCAGCAAACGTTCAACCAGCTGTGTAGCCAAGAATTTCCAAGTATACCTAAAAATAAGTTTTTAAGTACTTGTTTTGAAAACATATAGATTCTAATAATATACTACCTAAACATCAGACATGATCATCATATTTTTCGAGGATATAGTTTGTAAATATGATTTTTTAAAGAAAAAAAACTTTCATATGAAGTTTTAAAAAAATCAAATAATAGTTTATTAGATAACTGAAAAGCATTTTTGTGTAACCAATTCCATAAACATTAATGGAATCCAAAATTATTGCTCGTAAAAGTTGCCCTTTGTTTTTTTAAAGCTCAGAGAACAAACAATAGATTCTAGATAGGCAGATACAGCTTCAAATTGAAAAATAAAACTTATCGAAATACTTTTACTTTCAAATTTGTTAATTTATCTCGCAACAGTAAAAGGATAAGCGTATTCAAATGAAATAATTTCAAATTTACACCGAAAAACCAACATGCAACCACAGGCACCTTAATTCTTATTTCATGATGTAGTTAAACAAATCGCCAAAATTTTATGCCAAGAACTTAAAAACATGGAATATGCAACAAAGACATTGTATAAAAGAAAAGCAATGACAAGCAAACAAGAAATCTAAAACAATTACAAACAATCAAAAATAAATTTCTAGGGGTAAATTAAATTTTTTTAAAACTATTATCAAATGACAAGGTAGACTCAATAAAATATAATAGGCTCAATATATTTTACCAACTAATGTTACCAGGAAACTCGGAAAAAATACTTTAAAAAAAAGTAATTCCAGTTAAAATAACTTGAAAAAATGAAACATTTCATCTCAAGTGCTTTGTACAGGTGATAAAAAGCCATTATTTTGATGAACAATATTCACAGCTCAAAATCAGATTTATAACATATATCGATCCAAAAAAAAAAATCAAACCGTCACTTCGACTTTAACAAATGAAGGGCAATCGCGTTAAAATATCCGCAATGCGGTTGTCTTTCGTTATAGTTAAAATAAAGTAACAGAAACGAAGCGTGCGAAGTAATAAAAACATTGATTTCATTTAATTTGAACAAACTTCATACTGCTTTTTAATAATTTCTGCAATAAGTTAATATGAATATATTATACAAAAAAACTAAAACTCAAAATTTATAGGAAAGTAAATGTTATTATTATTATTATTTTTTTTTTCGAATTATTATTATTGAACATGGATAACGTCAAGCAAGACATAATAAAAATCTAGTACAATCCAGGGATTCTTTTATCCTCGCAGTCCTTTTCTGAGAGTTAAAATAATAATAATAATAAATAAACACACGATTCCATTATTTCCTAAATATTAGACAGATCCCAAAATTGGAAAATAAAATATTAAATATGATTTTTTAATCATTTTTTCCTTATATTAAATAATATTTTTATATAAGAAATTTTATTCTAATATTAAACAATAAAAAGATTAATTCCTAAAACAAGTTTGCTTTTTAGCGACTTCAAACACCCACAATTTAAGAAACCTAGATTAATTCAAATTTTAATAGAAATTCCTACTGCAGTATAAAAATGATATGCAGTGTCATTCAAAAGTCACGAAAAACTTTTTTTCAAAAATAGGCACACAAAAAAATTTGTTTAATGAAAGCAGGCAGCACAGTAAGAATAGAAAAAAAAGTAGCGGTCGTTTGTATTTTTTCTTCCCCTTTTTATAAATTGGACATTACTGGAAATACAGCTCGATGAAGTAATGAATCATATGAAAAGAGGCTGAAACGAAGAATCACATAAATTGTTAAATGTGTTATCTTCCATTCAAAATCAAACATATCATACTCTTTTAATTACATTTAAAGCACCATTTCTACTGCGCTATGACGGAATAAATCATCTTACATTTGAGAAATGTGGTTCATTTAATAAGCATATACAATTTTAATGTTAAATTTGTATATTAAATTCCATCACACAGCTCCTGGGTTTTTGAATTAAGTTTTCCTCAAGGGTGAATATAGTCTAACATTTTTTGGGGGGTGGGAGGAAATCATGGTTAATAAAATAATCTTGACTAAGAAAATTTTCTACAGCAGTTTGGGGATTTATAAAGAATAAATAGGCAGGGAATAAAGCGTTTAAGACTAAACTATGGCGTTATACGCCCTATAAATTTATTTTAGATGCAAAATTAGAGAGCTTATACCTTCAAACATTAATTGATTCACTTCGTACGAAATAAAAGGAAGTATTAGGAAATCATAACTTAACTTACTCCAAGCCTCGATCATATAATTTTCTACATAGAATATATTACAACTTCTTTCGTAAGATATAACAAGTGCAACATTTAATTATAGACACGCCATCTTGACCTAACTATAAAAATGTCTATTATTCATATGAATGACTTCGCACGACAGTTTTTGAAGACGAGCTGACTGTTCAATATTCAACTGATTTTTTAAAATTAATCATCAATGAAATTTGCATACGTAAAGCCACAAAAAATTAAATAAACTGATTAATTATTTCGAGCAAAGTATTTTTTAAAATTAATAATCATATACAACCCAATAACTGCTCAAACGCGATTAATTTTATGGCAGCTTCCCTTCCAGGCTATAATATTATAAATAAAATTGGGTAGGGGGGGGGGGCACAAATACATAATAACAAAAACTTCAACTCATGGTGGTTTGAAATCAGAAACATGGAACTAAATTTCGAAATTGAACTTTCTGACTAATATAATACTTTGACTTCGTGCACGTTTCGAATATGAGAAAGTTCAAAAAACACCGTTACATTTCTATCCTTTCAATGCAGAAAGCGTCTGCCTTTTCATTCATTTGTGGATAATTTTCAAATTAATTTTTCAAGTTTACAGAGATACAAATCACTTGGTAAAAAAGATTCTTCACCAGGACTAAGTTCTATGCTGAGTTGATAACTTTCTCAATTTTGTAGCTGTTCATATACAAAGCTAGAAATAGTTAAGATAGTGAGTTTGGTAGATTATAACAATTCGCAAGGATTTCATGTAAAAGAGAGGAGAGTAAAATTTAGGTACAGTTGAAATTTTGAGTGGTGAAATTTAGAAACGGCAAATGATCATAAGACTTCATAGAAGCAACGCATCCCTTACATAAAATCAATTGAAGGGAGAGGAGGATCGATGAGTTTCTCAGTATATTTTTCACAAAAACATGGACAGTACGCCCCAAAAAAACCCGCTTTGAAGAGGGGGGGGATCTAATAATTCTACATATTCTAGTTCAAAAATAGTTATAACATAAAAGAAAAATAGTAACAGGTTTTCAAAAAAAATGTTCCACAACTCGACTTGCAAGAAAAAAAGCACATTGTTCAAAGCGGTTTGTTTCATTAGCCGAACTGGGATTACTGCTACTATCAAACAGGTTTCGAACTCTTGCAGAGCAAGATAGGGAAGAAGAAAAACTTCCTGCCTTCTATCTGCGTCGATTTTAGTTTATGTTCTCTACCATCCCCCCCCCCCTCCGCAGTATTCCATTGCCTACCCATCCGCAGCAACAAGGAAAAAGAAAAATGCTCGTTGGCAAAGGGAAAAACGAGCAAAGCAGCAAGCGTTCGTTCCCAAGAGCTCACGGAAAACTACATAGTCAAATTTCGTAATGGCCAACCAACGGTGAAGCGGCAAAGCAGGGTATCCTCGGTTTGAGGCAAAATGGAATAAAGAGTAATCAACGAACGTGATTTGCACATCAAATGTAGAATTCGTCTTATTCCTTCTATTTGGCAGAAGGAACTAGGAGAATTCTGGTGCAGTTCTTAAAATATATCTTCCTTGTTATCTACCATCTCGCAAAAATGACAAGTTTTCAAAATGTTGCATAAAATTGTCAAGATGAAAAGGAAAGTTTTAGAGAAGGCAAGCGTAAGTTGAAACGGTTAAATGGTAGAATGCTTGTTGAGATTCGATAACAATCCGGTTGTTATTTTCGAACCTGTAATTTAGCTGCATTTAACACACTGTACTTCGATCACGTAGAGTGGTTTTCGTGACAGATCAAAGATTAGAGACTTTTTATTTTTAAATGTTCAAATGTAGAAACATAACGTTGCCTTTGGGGAAACTATTGGTACGAATGATTATGCAAGGGCAATATCAGAACTACAAAGCTTCCGTGATAAAATTTTAAAACCCGATTTTTTTTACACCATTGTTCAATAAAAAAGTATGTTATGTGGGCGGAATATCTTCTTCCACTATAGTTAACAAACGCAATTTTAATTTTAATTTCATGCCACCAAAAACTTTTTTCTGTGGGTGTAAGAGAATGTCTCCCCCCCCCCCAGAAAACATTTACAGCACTTTTATGCTCAACGACTTCACATTTCCTTTAGTTGTGAAATTTCGATTATTTCTATTTTAAAAAATTGATAGCGGTCGTGAGTAAACTTAAAACATAAAAAAAATTAATGAAATTTGGAACATATAGTTCGAACATTCTGAAAATGATTCTTCAATTTATATTTTTAAAATATACTCTTAATTACATAGTAACGATAACGGGCATACAGTTAATATATTTAATACCATTAAAAATGCGTGTACATATAAAACACTGTTACTAAAACAATGAAAAGTGAGCTGTAAAATATATTTTCAATAATTTTAATTGAAATCAGTAAAAAATTAACTTTTTCGATTTTAAAATGTTGTAAAATTTGTGCACTTTAGATTCATCGATTTGTCCTACAGACCACTTGCACGATTTTTTTATAATGCAATTCAACAATTTACAAATAATGTACTATTCATAAGCATTATGTTAACCCTTTGAATAATGTTTTTAATTTTTTTTTCTCTGCAATCGTGTAGAAAATGAAAATAATAGCTCTTGTATTAGACAAATCAATTGGATTTAATTGTTTTTAAAACCTCGTGACTAGGGCATGAAGGCCAAAAACACCCTCTCTTCATCAAAAAAACTTTCATTTAGAACTATTTAAGCTGATTTTACAAGTTTAGGGGATATACGTCCCATTTGGTAAAGGGTTAAAACGACCAACAATCTCCATTTTACAAGTTAGCAAAATATTGAAATAATTGCATTTAAAGTCCCATATTCAATTATGAAAAATATTAAACATAATTCTAATTTTATAGACATAGACAATCTGACACGGTAAAAAAATCATTTATGAACTTGATTAAACAGTAGAGTTTACAACATAAGGCAATCTACTATCATCCTCTACTGCTTATCTTAACATGTTGCAGCGGTGCCATGAATGGTGCGATTACCTGAGTAAATAGATTCGCACTTTTATGTCTTCCGGATTTATTTATCCTTCTAGAAATAAAGAGCAAAGAATTATTCTAAGAATAAATTTTGCTGATCAACAGAATGGCAAATCTAATAGCAGGAATGGTTAATCGCAGAAAGAAAAGAATCTGCTTCAGATGCATAGTTTGAAGTACCTACAGTTATAATTTTTTCACCCATAAATATGGGAACTATGCTCATTAATCATTTATCTTCCTAAAAAACTTATATAATTGCGAAGGGCTTTTGTGTGTGTGGTTTGTAGATAAATACACTTAGTTTCACTCAACTGTTACAATGTTAGAAATCTTGGATTACACAATCGTGTGCAAGATTTTAACCTCGGTTTACTAATCGATTCTTTGTAAGCAAATAAAATAAAACGTGTAGATTTTCATTCGTTCTCTTTCCTTGTTCAATTTAACTGTTTAAATTGTGCACTCCAGTTGCAACATTAACAGGAATGCTTAGAGCATTAAACGTTCTAACTTATCTGTTATGGAAACTTTAACACTAAGTTCTACTATAACTTAGACTTTCTGGAACATTCAAAAGATTAACCTGACTCAATTTGTGTTTTTAGTCAATAATTTTGTATGTCATAAACAATTATGAATTTTTAATAATTTAAATGTATTTATTCTTTTGAAATAAACTCGTCCGACTAAATAGAAAAAGATTAAAATATGCAGCAGAACTCCAATTACCGAATTAACTGATACTAGATCCTATTCGAATTATCAAATACGCAAATAACAGTATAACTGACGAAAACAGTGGCGGTTTACATTATGGAGTCGCACGAATATGGAGATTGAATTTGCAATCGCGTAACATGTCCGTTAGACAAAAGTGATCACCAATGTTTAGTGGCTTATTAAGATACCACCACAATACTCTTCCACCACCAGCAGAACTAGGGTCACCAACGTGCATTCTGAGATTCAATCTCGGGATCACTGGATCCGTAGCCGCGTGGCATAACTCTTAGACCAAAAGTGTAGACTCCGGTAAAAGTGTAAAAAATTACTTATATTTTGTATTTTACCTATTTTATTAAAACATCTCACTCCTTGCATTTTTCAAAATGGGTTGTTTTGCTAAAATGAAGTTCGGATAACAGAAATTCTACTGTGCTTGTAAATTAAGACTCATGTGAAACCATCCGCAAAATATGGTGAATCATAATGTAAAAAAATAATTTACTTCCTTGAATTAGATTTAATTTTTTGAAACGACAACCTTTATATTATATGTCAATTGAAAGATAAGCTATTATCAATCAGAAAAGAGAAAATATCTCTAATACGGGAAAATTAATTCTCCCACACTCTTCTTAACAAATAATTAATTGTATTGCACAGGCAAAACCTGTTACCAATGATGTGAAAGTAAACTAAAACGAGAAAACACCAGTGTAAAAAAAATCAAATTTTTTCCAGTAAGAGGAACGCTATTCTTGTACGAAATTTATCAGGTCAAGCAAACTCATTTTTCTAATAGTAATTACTACTGTTTATTTGTTGATATGTCCCTCTATCTGTTAACTTTAGAAGGATGGTTAACAAATCACTATCTCAACAAAGTCTACATATAATATAAATTCAAAGACTAAAAACTAACCACTGGATTAAAACCTTTTTATTAAAAAAAAATAATCCAGCAATTTAAAAAAAAAAAAATTATGACTTCTTTATAACTTTCTTCCGCTAAACATTACCGTCATTGCGATTACATTGATGCGTTTTCTCCGTCTGCGGCACTTATGCACATTTTGCATTAAAGCCAGTACTGCTACCTCTAATCTAATAAGACTACGACTACGCAAAAACTAAATAACAATATCTAGTTGTCCAGCCGGATTAAGTACTTGCTATCATCCGGCTTTTCTGTGCATACATGATCTTACCGCATTAACGATACTGCTTTAATGTAAACACACCTTTCAAACAACGAATGAAAGTACACGAAATAAAATTCTAAGAAAGAACATGAAAAAGCATGGAATCATGCTTAATTCTTTCAACAACATTCAAATTATTTTTACAAAAATCAAAAGAAAGAGCCACAGCATTTAGCAAAGGCTGTCTGAATGTAAATTTAAATTTTCGTTAAAATGTCCATTCTTTTCGAGCTACGAGGCAAATCTACCCTGAGGTATATTGATTGATTATAAACGACGTAACGGATGGGAAGTCTCGTAACAAGATGTAAATACAGCGTGCAACCAGATGGAGAAAACCAATACTGAAAAGCAACGTTCCGTCATCTGAAACAGGTCAGATGATTCTCTGCCACTTACTTGGCCCATTTTCAATCAAGATCTACACTCATTAAAAGTGGTACAGTTCCGACAACGACAATGGAAAAAGGACACGCTTCTGTTTATTCAACTGAAACGTGATAATGCAGAGCAAGGCATCTTAATAGTGGTGGTGCAACGTTGAATATTTTAAATCTTATCACTTTCCCCGAACGAATTCATTTCAGCATATATACTCGATACAGGATGCGAGCTAAACAACTGAATATGCAAAGCATCAAACTGTAAATATTGTTGTATACGAAAGAGATGGTAATTGCTTTGATTGATACATTTGGTTATCACGCATGTTTAGTATTCAGATTTCACTGCAAGGGGCTTATGTTTAAAGATGTAACGTCCTTATTTTTTTAGCAAAGCTCAGTAATCAAAACGCAAGGAATAATGTGCAAAAATGACGAGTCATTGAGACAGACTAATTAGCAATTTAAAGCCATTACAAAAAAAAAAAGCATTATAGTAAAGATAGGAAAAGAGCATGAAAAGGAGTTGACTATATGCATGAAGTGTTTATCTAAGGATTTTTTTTTTTTTTTTTTTAAATTTTAAAGTTGACATTTTCAACTCTACTGACGAGATATTGCATCTTTCAGATACTTCCCACTAAATTGGGAATTAAATTGGTGCTATTAAAAAGATTTTTTGAATAATAATACATTCAGCGCTAAGGATGAATAAGGCAAAAACTTATACCATTAGTTTACCTTATATTTTATCCATGAAAAGACAAATATCAAAGGCCGTATCTGAAAGACCAGGTATTTTCATCGGTAGCGTTAAAAGAGTTAGACAACAAAAAATCCAAAAGTGAACAATTACTTAAAAATGAATTATTTTCTGTTTCAACAAGAAATAAAAATAGTTTGCAATAACGTTTTTCAATAATTAAGGTATTTATAGATTTTATCGTGTACATTTTTAATGGTTTTAAAATAGCTTATACCATTACATTTTTTATAAAAGGATAACCTCTTTCTTTTATAATTTTATTGAAAACTAAAATTAAAAATTTTTTAAAATATAAACAATGATGCAATAAAGATAATTGTAACATACAATAGACGAAATCAAATGAGGATTTATAACATATAGAAGGATATGAATATGCATAAAAAAACAGAAATACAACTATCATCTATCTACAAGTGTGTGTTTTTAATGCTCTACGGCAATCGTATCATTTGCATCATATATTTTGATTAGGAAACTGCAGATTATTTTTATCAACGAAATTCTAGAGGTGATGTATTCTGAAACATTAACCTTGCCACGTGTCTCCAAATCATGGATATACCATAAGGTTCATTTCCAGACAAACGAAGAAAGGAAATATTTTGTACTTTTTTCCCCCAGCTCGTTTGATGTGGATAATTATTTTGTCTCATTACAAATTCAAATAAAAACAAATTTCTAAAGCAAAGAAAAAAGTAGTTACAAAATACTGGAAGAGTCATTCATTCGAATTAAATTAAGATGTTGTCCGTACAGCTTTTCGAAACTCACATGTGTATTGCTATTGGGAAATAGTTACAAAGAGTCTAACAAGAGATTATAAGCGTTAGGATTGGATTAATATATAAATATTTGAAAATTCTATACACGTATTTGGATGCCTCTTTTTCCGACCAAAAGTTTGGGCAGATAAGAGTACTGAACTATAGCTGAAGTCAGAAATAATCACAAACCAAATTGCATACATTTAAAAATCACTGTATTTTTTTTAATTTAACGCCTTTACATGCATGCATATGAGAGGACAAACTGACAATCTTAATATAGATGTGGTTTAAAATTTGATGAAGATCCAGGTGCACTTAAGATGTTTAAAGTGAATTAAATTTCATTTACTTACATCCTTGCATTAGCGCGTTCACATGAATTACTAAAGAACAAATCGAAAATTGCCGATTTCTTGACTGATTTGATTCCACATACTTAAGATGCGAAATCTGTGTGTAAAATTTTGTTCTCAAAGCTCTTTTTTAGGTAGTTAAGGAAATGTTTTTGTACTTGTTTCTTTGAAAGTTGTATTTGGGGAACTGGACAGAAAGACTTCATCACAATGTATTTGATCAAAATTCGAAAGAAATCTACAAAATTGATGCAATTATTCATTCATACAGTTCAATTCTTAGTTAAGAGTTATGTTTGCAGACAGACGGTTGGAGCAATAAACAGATATTATAATAAAAATGTGTTTTTTGGATGCAGAAGTCTAAAAGATGGTGCTTCGTCTAAATCTCAAATTCTTTTTTGTTTATTTTGGCGATTAGAATACTTTTACTCTGTATGCTTTTTATGTGAGAAAGTAAAAATGGTTGTGACCATAAAATATGGGCATCACTCTCTTAACCACATAGATTTTAATCTGATTCTGACCTGCATTTTCAGTTCTGAATCATTAAGGTATTAAAATGGTGATATTTTCATTATCAACATTCGATTAATAAACAAAACCTGAATTGTAGGCACATTATCACTGCCCTAATTAATAGTTGTAACATACAAAAAAAAAACGTAATTTTTTTTATGCTAGGTGTCGCAAGGCATTAAAATAATTTCTTTTTCCTCATCAGCATTTTATTAATCCACAAAATTTCAACTTCAAACAAAATATTACTGTTACAATTAACAGCTGATCATACATAAACCTGTTTTAAATTTTCATAACTTTTTTGTCACTCTTTTTCTATACTACAAGAAATTAGGAGCTATCTTTCCCCTATCAGTTATAAAAGAATCGGTCAAACACAGACTAGTTCATGACCAGTCAGCTTAAACCAGGAACCACAGAGCATCATACTCAAAAATCACACTCAACTCTCTCATCCATCTGATATAGTTTCCTACGAAGTGGGAGAGGGAAGAAATAAACACTGCTAGAAACTTAAAGAGATAATCGTATCGACGCACAGTGTCCTTATTATACAGCCGAGCCTAACTTCGGCAAAGAACAAGGTTCCAAACCACATCCTTCAGGCTGGGGAATTGCACGAGAAAGAAAATTGTAACAATTCACCCTTTTCAAAACCAACTCACCATCAGAAACTGGTCCGAATAGTAAATGCACGGTGCTAGGTGCATTCACTTGAAAATAAAGAAAAGAAAAAGAAGACTTTCTGACGAAACGTCTGCATGATAGGCCGGTGCAATAAACCGCGAGCAGCACATCCCCCATCCAATTTGCTCCGATGATTACAGGGTTTTGGGAAATAACCCCTTTTTTTCCTAAGAAATGTCGATGAGTTTTCTTAGAAATTAAGAGTGGCTGGAAGTCGGAGAGGAGTCTTAAAAAAACAAAAAAGAAATGGAACTTGCAGGCGGTTCCTTTCTTGTTTTCAAGATGTGAATGATACAATTGAAAGACTTTTTATTGGAATTTTGAGTTGTTTTGACTGAATGTGAAAGGTTATTGGTTGATAAAATGCTTTAAATCCCGAATACTTTTTAATGAATGACTTGAAAATGTCATGTGTGGAATTAAATATATGATGAAACGAAGCAGAAATACCACGAATATCTTGCATATTTAATATCAATATTGGCAATTTTCCATCTATGTTATAATCAAATTATTATATTCTGAGTCTATTTTATTCCACAACATAAAAAGTAATCAAACCTTGTTATTACTGTGACTGGAATTATTACATGATGTGTTCATTGATGCTAATTAAAATTCTTCATTGTGTAATAGTGCGCATACTTTTAAAATGTTCAGCGCTAGTGCTAACTAATTTAGTTAATACTAGATCAAGTAATGTTTTATGTATTATTCTTCAACTGTATTTTTTAATTTATTTTAATTATATAAGCAATGTTTAAGTGCACAAAATAATATCGTCACGCCGCACACAATTATTAACACAGTAACTAAAACAATGAAATTACTGCTGTAAAACATATTATGTTTGGATAATTTATTAAAAGTTTTGAGAATTAATCAAAAATAAATATCCCAAAGAGGTCATTTTTCTAGATTTCAAAAATTTATGAATGTAGTGTCTTATGTGAAATAATATATTTCGAAGTTATTGAAAGAAAATGTCAACATTCCTATTCGACTGATTTCTACTGGAATTTTGAAAAGATCTTTTTTTAGTCAAACCAAGAAATAACTGTACACCAAATTTGGTAGTACCAAATCAAAAGTCTGTCCTACAGAGCGTTTTGGATGATTTTTGCATGTAGTAATTCATAGTATATCAGGCAGGCAGAATAGTTAAGTCAATAAAATTCAATTATATGAGAACTCTATTTTAAAGCGACAATTAAATTATTTTGAAACATATCCAGCAATTTTGAGCAAAGGTCATATGACGAGAACCGACACCTGAGCCCGTAACACCTCTACAAACTTCAACGCCTCACCAAAAATTGACATCAAAAGAAAACCAGATGATTTTAAAATCCACAAAATGCAGTTGCAGCATTTTTTTTTTTCTTTCCCCTTCCCCGTATGCTTTTCCTTGAAAAATGGAGAATAATTTTCAATGCTCAACCTATATTTTAACAAAACCCACACATCCAATTACCTTACATTACTTGCATATTTACCACATGATACAACTAGTGTTCAAACGAATGTGTAGGCATGCGAGTTAATAGTTTTACTATACTTCATAATCGCTCAGACACGTCATGAGTTGCAGGGCATTTCAACCCTGAAGGCCGTTCGACTTTAAACCTTCGAAAACATCACGAGGTAGAAAAGAAAACTTTCAAATATTACAAAAGAACATATGACGTGGAAAATATCTCCCCCATCTATGCTTTGAACTCTTAATAATTAACCTTGACTGCAGGGCTGAATGACCTCGCAGCCAACAGGAATCATGATCAACCATCACCTGTTACTTCCAAACATCGCTATAAAATCTACAAAAATAATTCAGTATCATATTAATAGCGGTAGACAGAAGGGCTGGCAATGCAATAAGTAGAATAATGCAAAAAGATAGGGAAAAAAAGCCTTTGTTTCTTCAAAATATCGCCATAGCACTGTAAAAATCTTGATGTAGCAGGTGGAAAAGTAAAGCGGGCGAAACGTGTAATAAAAAAAATGATTTATGCAAAAACGTAAATGAAAGTAGGATTTCTGAAAAGTGAGACAAGCAATCGTGAAGGAACGGTGATTTGGGCCAAGGACGGCAAAAGCATGTCTTTCTTGCCTACTACATTTTCGTGGGACAACGCGGACGTCGTGAAAGTGCAAACAATTGGCGACCAAATAAGAAAATACAGAAGATTCAGACCGAAGAAAACTGACAGTAAAAGTTTATCTGAAATGAGAACACAATTCCGAACGTTGGGAAAATGTCGGCTTGAGTTTTTAAAGTAGCAAGTACTAAGCAGAGAATTGCTTAATATTTTACAGTTTTGCTAACTTAAGGGACCTTTTAATAACATTAAAGGGAATTAAATAATTATAATATTTAAACGAGGAATATTTGTAATGTACATACTACATTCCTTTCTGAGTTGAATGGAAAGTTTCAATAAAAACAGAATTTTGCAGGAACATTTAAGAGTTAATAAATGGACATTACAAAAATATAATTCATCTGATTTTTTTAAACATTTTAATACGAATAATAATGAAATAGTCTATTTAAATGTTTAGAATAAGCAAAACTAGTATTTGATTATTATAAGGATAATTTTGTCTTAATATAATGATTCTCTGTTTGATTCTTAAACAAATGCGAATCAGGCGGTATCAGAATCAATTTAAAAGCGACAACTGCCCACATCAACTAAGATCACAATTAACTTCTCTGGACAGTGAGATCAGTTTTTCAAAGTTTCAAAATAAATATATCGAATTAGATGTATATCGTGAGAGCCTGAATTGCAATATACTTTAAAAGATTATCTTTAAAAAAATGATGTGTATATATGCATATGAAATTAAGAGACCAATAATTTCTCACTTTCGTGATTTATTGGTTGCCTAGTATATGATGAACTGTAAAGCATATAACGATTAAAATATGATAAACTTTTCATAAAAAATGATAAACTTTTGCACGCATTTGTTTTACTGCATATCTATCACAGATATTTCAAATCATATTATATACGTAGCAATTTTTTTTATCATGTTCATACTGATCTCAAATTTAAATGTATATATGCAATAACACATCGGCGAACAGCTGACATAAAAAGTACAAGAGATGATTTCTCAAACCATGGTTTTCTTATAAACATTTGGTTGGTAAAAAAAAAAGTTTACCATTTACGTATTTTTAAAGTATGCTTTTTTTTATACAAACAAAATGAATAGTCGCTGTTCACTTAAACTGTAGGAGAATCACGTTTTTTAAAAAACTTTCAAATGCTTAAATATCCTACTGAAGTTTCAAAATAATAACAGATGGAGAGAAAATATATGGATCATGTTTTGAATGCGAGGAGGAGGGGGGAGACTACATTTCGCCGTTATACCACTGACTGGCGTTATCGATTTTCGGTGATCAGCAGAGCGAGAAATCGTGACAACGAACACTTGTCAGCTTCTTTCTATATGAACAATTCAGTAATATTCCGTTCAGTGGCCTTTTTTTTCCACAGAGAAGGACAGAGGGGGGGAAAAAAGATTCAAAACCGAACAGACCGACAGAGGGATGCATGAAGCGCCAATTGCTCACAGAGAAAAACCAGAAACTAAACCGGAACATGGCGAATGAGTTCACCACATATTCAAAACCCGATTGTTTAAGGTGCAAGCTGATTTCCTTCCTTGCGAAATTTCTTGAGCAAACGGGCTGAAGAGAACGGGTAGATAATGGGTGAATAAAGGTACAGGTTGGTCGAAGTTCGACCAGTCATTGCAGTAGAAACTACGGTGGCTAAGATCCCGTTTGCTGCCCAACAATGAAGTTGGCTTGTCTGACCAAGTTCGTTGAGTTAAGATTTAAATTAGAATATTTCTTTTTTTAATTATTATTGCTAATATGTTTCACTGTAGACACGCTGAATAATTCAAAGACCTTATTTTATTTCCTTTGAAAATGGAAAGTTCACACAAACTTGATCATCGTATGTCCTGAAATTTCTAGAATTATAATTTTATTAGACTCTTTACATCTGGCAAGATGTCTCTCCAGCCTTTTAGACTGTGCATCGTTTTGTGATTATCAAATTTCGATAGGCATTTAAAATAATCCCCATAGAATTACAAGAAATTGTTCGTTATTTTTTTGACAAATATATCAATCTATACTTTTTTATCGTTTTTATTTTTTAAGTACAAAGATGAATCTCAATCTTCACAAATAATTATGCATCTAATTCCAATTCTTTTTCAAGTTAAAAATCAAACTTCTTATAAACAAATTAATAAAACACTTGGCTGGGAACGTAAGATAAGTAAAATGGCATTTGAAGCTGAAATGAAAATACTTAATAAAAATATACAATAGATTCTCAGTAATTCACATACACCTAACACAATCCGTAGGATGAATACGAAGAATTATAAAAGAACAAACTGTGGGGTAATAAGGAGGTTCAGTAAAAAGTCTGAAAAATGTAGCAGATATCTATTTACAGGTTACATTACACACAGACAATTTTGGAAAAGCATGTAACATGACACCGCTTGATCTGCGCAGAAGACATTAAAGGACGCAGTCTTTAACGTCATCAGACAGTTATAGTTAGCATTACAAGAGAGGGAACAAAATTATATGCGAATGTCACTCCTTGATGGAATATAAACAATAGGCTGCTATTATTATTTATAAAAATAAAATATTTAGTATTCTGTATATACTGCAAAATAAATCGGTTCGGCTATTGAAATACGATTTTAATGCAGCTCCTATAAATCTGGCAATCCTTTAATTTGATATTTCTAGCATTACTATAAGTCTATAGTACATGCATTCGTACTAAAGACCAACAGAAGAATCATTTCAAAGCACTTGTCATCAATATATTCAAGCAAATAACATAAAGCTAAAAAATTGTCACAAATTCATTATATATATATATATATATAATTGTTTGCCACACTTTTTTAATCAAACAATTTAATAAGTTGGGAATAAGTCTAAACAAGTTCGAGAGTGTTAAGACAAATCTAACTGGCATCAGTATACGTGCGGAAACGAAGGCAAGAAATGAAAGTGAGGTTAAAGAAAAAGAAATAAAAAAAAGGTCTATCAAAACAAGTATAAAGGAGGCAAGCAAAGATGAGGTTAACGCGTATGGAGCAGTCTGGAAGGTTGATTCGAGGGGGAAGCAAGGTCAAAAGCACTCATGCATCAACCTGCGCGTTCATCCAGACCATCGCAGAACTGGAAATCGACTTGGTACTGCAACCACTGGTTGTGTGATAAAAGGTACATTAAATATATTCCACAGCTAGTGATTAGTGATGGATATCACGAATACAGAACATACATTAGAGTATTTTGTGTTATTGCTCCGTGTGTTTTATTAAGTATTAAATATACATCAACTTACGATAGGAAGCTTCGGGCCAAATGTCTCTCCGTAAAATAAATACATATATATTAAGTGAGCGAATAATTTCTTATAATTTTACCCGACTTATATGAGATGGAAAAAGATGTTAATATACCAATGAAAATTTAGCCTCCAAACTAAATTAAATTATAGAAGAAAATGCCTAAGAAAAACAATATTTTTGTAACAGCGAAACTAACATTTAGAATTCAATAGAAATAAAATAAAAAATTACAAACATTTGTTATTATAAAGATCGATGTGTAAAAAATGCCTTTAAAAGATTAGCTGTCCAATATTGACACAATTGCATGCATTAATATTTCACAAACAGAAACCAGCTCAGATTAGAGAAAGGTGTCAAAATATTTAGAATTCAATTTTTAAATTTATATTATAATTTATTTTTTTAAACTGATGAATTACATCTAATATTTCAGTTAAAGATATCTCCTACTTGTTAATTCTCAATATAATCATTCGAAAAATTATACTACAAAATATAGCTGTATCAATTTAATAACGGTGAAACAATCCAATTTAAACAAAAACAAAAAAAATATTTTCCACAATTACTTTTTTTTTAAATAAAGTAAATGGTATTATCACACTACTCAATATAACTTAGGTACTTGCTAGTTCAATTTTTTTTATTTACTAGGAAATTTAAATAAGTTATTCACTTACTGTTTATTTATTATTTATTTTATATGTTTACTATTTTTTCATTATTTATTATATTATAATATTACGAAGTTTATATATTTTTAAACCATTTAATTTGCATCTGTCAAAGAAGATATATTTATATGCTTTTATTATTTGCCAATTAACTAAAAATCGTGAAATAATTTATTTCGAATCCAACTGTTCATTTAAATGTAAAGAACAGCAACCTTTCGATAGCAGTGTATTTTAAATAAAACTAATGTTTTTTTTTTTTATCCACTCGTACATCTCCCCCCCCCCCTTCTCTTACTATTTTAATCCCTTAAAATTTGCGAGAAAAACGTTGAAAGGCGTTCCATTCCAAAAGAGTAACGAACTCCGCAGAAACTAGTAATTTGGTACCGACACTCCCAAACATACTTAAACATTTAGTTACTATGGTGATCATGGGATTCCCAACTTAAACCAGTTAATAATATTCATTCCATACTAGATTATTAATTCTAAGCATCTAAACACGAATTTATAATCCACCACGAAAGACTATAAAGTTCAATTTATTTTCTTGCAACGTCAGAACATTAAAAAATGTCACTTTCAACAGCAGAAAACATTTCGGTTTTAAACAATGGGCTGGATCATTAAAGCTTGATGACTCAGAAAAATAAGTGTTCGTTGATGATTGATGAGTTCTTTAACACTGTATTGGCATTTGCCGAACAATTTTATTACACAGAAAATCGGAATATTCAATGTATATATAGATTTGAGATATCCAACGAATATTGCGCAAATGAAATATTTATTTGGACACACAAAATGCGCGAAATGCAAATCATCGCAATCGTAATAAATGAGAACGTGCAAATGATAAGAGATCTAGAAAATTTTCATTGAATGGGAACTAACATTCCATTTTTCTACAACTCTGTTGAAGAACGCGCATCATGATACAATGTGAAATCAAAATTAGTATTGCCAAACTAAAACACAAAGAAAGCAACAAAATGACGCCATCACCACACAGTAAATACTAACCCTTTTCGAAATTCTTATCAGTCATTCTGCAAAATGCTACGTTTATCAAAGATTCGCTTACTCTTATATAACACGTGTTAGAAGTATTCAAACAATGAAACGCTAGGATCCAACTAGCTGAAAGATAAATTGTCCTCAATCACCGTATTTGTCTGATGTGAAATTTTGTTATCTAATATCCATAAGAAACATGACCTTATCTCTAATTCCAGAAGTGTTAAAACTCGATTTGGATAACAATATTTATTTTGAATTTTAAACAAATGGTATCTTACATTCTCATCATTCTTATTTCAGGATGGACTAGAAAGATATGTTATTCCAAGTATTTTTAGTTATATTCTCAAAAGAAAATGGTAATTGCAGAGCAAGTTAATAGAATATTTTATCTCTTGATTCAGTTTTATTACAATTACTACAACAGTCCTGTGACCCCTCAATTCAAAATAAAACGCATATTGTATGCCAATGGATTCTAAAATCTTCCAACGCCTTTGTGCACGCGTTAGGATGGATTTAATTCGTCAAAACAGGAGTTAGACGAAAGATGAAAGTTGTTTGCATTTAGCAATAAATTTCCGGAAATACGTACATCCTTCTGCATCTCACACCTTAGTGAAATAAAAGCGTTGAAAAGTGATCAACTCAGGATATTGACACTTCTTGTATTTTAATTATGTTCTTGTGATGCTGATAAACATCCAAATAAATGATTCCTTCATATTTTAACTAATAAACCGAAATGGTTAAAAATTGCTAGCTATAACACAAAATATAGATTCTAAATACAAACCGAAATTGCTATCAATTGTCATCCACAAACACATTTCCCAAATCATTTCTATGGCATGCTTGTATTTCCAATAAAATATAGCAAATGGGTCCATTTGGAATCGAACACTATATAATGAACATTTTATTATCGTTATTATTTTGAGTCTGAACAAAGCTCGCCGCGTAATTATTTATGGGGGATAACGAACTAGAACATTGCTACAAAAAGCGATAAAAACTGCAATGCGACAACTTTTGATAAATGATAGACATAAAAATGTAATGACACATACGAGACACGGTTATATTATTTTTTATATTGAAACTCAGTCGTGACATAAAGCGATTTGAAAGATACAGAAAGCACGAATAAAATGGGTTTAAACACTAAGAGGAAATTGAGGTACTTTCTCTGTCAGAAATAAAAATGGAAACAGAATAAAATTCAATGCTATTTCAATTCAGAGAGAAAAACAAGTCTTAACTTTGCATTTGTTCAGTTGTGTAAATGTTCAAAATTAGAAAAAAAGACGTATATAGAAGTTTCATTGAAAGAAACATTCAGAATACCATCAAATTTGGCGAACATACTTTCCTAGCATGCGTTTTCGACTTCTGAAACACACACACACACACAAAAGACATCGTGTCACCCAAGAGGGGCTGCACTGTATGTAATTTGGGTGCGAGTGAGCTTACTTAATAATTATATTGAAGATTACAGTTAATTGCGTATTAATTAGAAACTAAGTAAAATCACAAAAAACAGAAATAACGAGCAATACATTTTTTGCAATCGCGGGAGAAATCTTATCAAGGCAAATAGGATTCGATAAGCTTTGAATACTCATTATTAGGAATACGAGCTAGTCCAAAAACTACATTCAATCCACAATGGATTAGATAATAAAACATAAATAATTTGAATTGAAAAGTGAAACTAGAAATTCTGCTTTCTCAACAGTCCTCTTTATAAATAAATCTCTTTTAAAAATTCCAAAGCAAGAAATCGCAGGACATATGAACGGACAAAAAGAAGTGATTGAAAATCAAGAGATTAAAAAGAATATGCCTAAATCACTCTTACCACAATAAATGTTTGCCACGATAGATTCGAACAGATTTGGCGATCTGTGGGTAGAGAGGGCCTCACCTTTCATGCAAATTGTGAAGCAAGATAACTTTTGTTGAAAGTATGAAATTACGAACTTTTTAAACATATATTGCACAGAGGCAGCAACAATACAAATCACTGGATACAAAGGATATTGGATTTATTTGGACACACAATTTTTAATACAATTCTTTATTTAAAAACATTCGCTACTTTAAAAAATCAATAGGATCTTCAAAAAAAAAACTTGTAGCAGTTGCATATCTTTTTTTTTGAAGAGCAGATGGCGATGCCTTATTAGGTAAGCATCCCATAGTGCATTGCGATTGTAATTATAAAAATATGAGATGCTGTTCTAAAAAGGGTGCGCGCGTTAATGTCTTGTCTTCGTGTTTTGTGTGAAATGTGATCGTGAAAGAGCTGTTCCCGAAAACATGGACCCAGTTGCTCGGATCATAAAGATCTCCATTGCATCACAGCTTTTACTACAAATAAGGCATGGCATTCGATTAATCTAGAATCATGATTTAAATTTGTTGATGAACATGGGAGTAGCTTTCAATTAAATAACACATTATGTATCTTTACAATGCTATTAAGATAAAATAAGTCCCATTACTTCTCATTACTTTTAAAAAATAACTGTAATAAGATCGTTTCGTTAAAACTTTAGATTTTTGAAATGAGGTGATAGGTCGAGTAATTTAACCAAAAAATCAAGCATCTGCACGACTTAACCCCCTGAAAAAAATATTTCAGATAACTTTTGATTGCACATATCTTCAATCCTAGCATTTTTTCCGATCTATTAGCTATGAATGTCTCTCCTTTCCTTTCATTCCTTTCCCAGTAATTTCCCCACCCCATTCCACCCACAACCACTTAAATAACATTTGAAACAACAAAATTAAAAAATCATTTAAGCAAATAATGTTGCTTGCGCATCATGCAGCGTTTAATTTCGGTGAAAAGAATTCCGGAACAGCAAGGACAAGGTTTGCGAGTGGATTAAAACTGACAAGTTTGAATCGTTTCCAAGTGTAGTAACCCACTTGCTCTCGTGCGTTAAGGTCGGGAAATTAAGACAACGTTAAAAGTATTAAGTTATAGATATAGAAGTACAATTTCGCAACTTGAAAGTATTTTGCGTGGAATAAATACTGCATCAACTTTTTTTATATATATTATGCAGCTATAATAATAACACTATTGAAGAAATATACATTATGATTTCATTTACAGTAAAATGTTTGAAAAGCTGAATATAAGCACATTCACATGAAAACAAAAATATTTAATAGCCAATTTTTAAAAAATCCGTTCTTGTATTTGATTAGCAAATGTCTTTAGAAGTTTCAAGCAATTTTAAATATTTTTGTACCAAGAATTTATTTGGGCACACAATTTTTAATGCAATTTATTTAATAACATACGCTACTTTAAAAAAAAAATCAATAGGATAATAATCAGTGATATCAATTTGATTATAATCGATATCAATATACAGCTAACGACATACTTTTATTATAAAACATGTATTTTCAGAAGATAAAAATAAATTAGGACGTGAAATGCATTGATGATGAAATAAATTCTGAATTGTTGTCATATGTTTATTGCAGTCGTAAGAATATTTGATAAAAGTTTGGAGACCATATTAATCTATTTCAGATGCAGCATTCTGGAAATTATTTGATCAGAGTAGTACATTCCTCATGAACTCGCTTTCATTCTTATTGAAAAATGGATGATTATAATTAATTTTCTTAATTTTTTCTATAAAAAAAAGCTAAGCAGGGAAATCATTTACAAAAAAAATATCCATTTTTATCTATATCAATAAATATTAACCATTTAAATCAGTATAACAGAATGATGCTACACAGAAAGGAATTTTTTTTTTTATTCTAAAACTTCTTTAGAATTCGTAGGATTTCAAAGTTACAATTTCCCGTCCCGAAGCCAAATTCAGCAATCAGTTCGCCAAAACGGTTTAAATTATAACAGCGCATGATGTATAATATTTCGGAAAAAATTTCCAGAAAAACTACTTTAAAGATCAGTATAATTATTATAATCTCTAAATTAGAATTTGTTCAGATCCCATGAGGATATATAACGCGTCACTGAAAATGTTACTGACAATGGTTATGGATTAATCCGAAACGAAGGATGAAAAACAATTGCATTAATCCCAACACTATAATAAAGTTTTCAAAACTGGTTTAGAACAATTCAAAATTCTAATTACGTAAAAGCAATGAAATAATGAACTTACCGACTGAAACTCATACAATAATAAATATTAAGCCCTATACTAATTTGAATGAATAAATAGAGATTCGAACAGCAAAATCGAAAACATTATGACGTTTTAAAGCTTGAGAAATATTGTTTGTCAAAGGATTCTAAATCCTTCCGCGCTCTTGAACATGCGTTAGGATGCGTTTAATTCGGCAAACTAGGGGTGAAGGAAAAGGAGATGTTTACATTTAACAATAAAGCAAATTCCTGAAATAGCGCACATCCTTCCATGTCCCCCCCCCCCACTTCTCCTTTAATGAAAACCATCGGAAAGTGGTCGTGGGTCGTGTCGGAATGCAATACTGGAACGAACAGTATATCTTATTTCAATTTTAAGTTATTTTCATTGTTTAGCAATAATAATGTGCAAACAGAAAATTAATTTAATATCGCCGCTAGCACCGATGTATCAGCAATTTATTAAAACGATAAAAATTAATGTAATGAAATATATTTAAAAAATAGTTTGAAAAAGTTATTAGTTACAGAAAAAAAATGGCAGGGATATAACTGATAAATATTGACTGAAAAGCATATATTTTTACATGGTGTAAAACTTTTAAGCGCTTTTACAGTAACATGCTCCAAATTAATGGTTAAAAAATTTGATTTACGTTTAATTAGCCCCTTAATTGTTTGCAATTTTATTTTGTTAAAGCTGTACCTTAAATTTCAGGTCTATGGTGTTTTTACTGCATTAAATAAAAGCATATGCTTAAATGAAACATTTTGTGGATTGTGCTTTATTATTTTTTATCAAATTATAGCACCTAAGAATGATTTCATTTCCGCTAAACTCTAAGTCATTATGATACACGGATTATGCGACTGAAAATCTAATATTTTGAAACTTTCCTTTATGGACCACCTACTATGTAAATTTGGTAACAATCTGCTTTGCATAACGCTTTGGATATATTTTTTTAACATTAGCGTGAAACAAATTTGCAACTAATGTTCCTGCTTTTAAACATCATAACATTAAAAACACTTTTCAAAAATTATAAATCAAAATCTACGACATGCATTACCAAAGGGCAAAAGTTTTCCTTTTATCTACTAGGTATTAAATGAGTCCGTTTAAAAGAGGTCAAGCCGCCAACAGAAAAACCACAGGTGTAGGCAGCTGAAAGGAAATCTTTTGGTATTAACATTTGATCGCATGCAGGAGCTGTTAGTTTGCAAAAAGCGAGGCTATTCTGTAAAAGCTGAGCAAAGATGCGAGAGGGGGGGGTACGTCATATATCGATAACGTTTCTAAATGCGGGCATTTACATTACAGGTCAACGGGAACAACTTCCGGCTTTGAATAAACTGACGGTAGATAGCAGTATTAGGTAAAAACAATAAGCATATGGATTGGACTATGACATCTATTCATACACACTAAAGTAACTTTTAAAACCAGTATTTAATCTTGTATGACGAAATTTTAGAATCGACGTCAGCAAAGTGAAATCATACGCTTCGAATAAAAATACGACCTGTTTATATGCATTGTACGAAAAAAAAAAGCACTCAAAATCGAAATGATTTCTAGATTTAATACTATTAATTTTTTTCGCATATCCCACTGTGAACAATAAATGTAATCCAATTTATTTCGCTATTTGTTATTTACGAAATCGAGGAAGAAAGAAAACAATATTAGATTAGAGCCATTATGTCATTTCCTTGCGATTTTTGCGATATAAAATACGCGCGACATAATTAAAAATTACCTTTTTATCTTACCAAGCAAGTGATTATTGGGCAATTTAAAAACTTTATATAAAATTTTATATTTTTATATTATATATTCAATTAAAGTGTGCAATTCAGTTGTTTCACATAATAACTATTTATTTCATGAAATAACTAGACTAATCAGTTAAAATATATGATGGATGAAAATTTTCATACTTTATCTAGTTAATAACTGGTTACTAGGTAAAGTACGAAATATTTTACCTATGAAATAACAGGTTATTCTATAAAATAACCAATAGACAATTAAAGTGAAAAATAAACCATTTCAAAGTTATAACTTAATTTATCTGAAATTGCTAAATTCTCTCGAAATATACATTTAATTGGAATTGCAAAATCATAGTTTTATTCTAAATAAATTTATATTGCGTAATACGGAAAAAATAATATAAAAAATTAAATTGACCGAAATATTTTTAAATTATTACAATAATGATATATTTTTTTAAAATATTTCGTTTAAAATAGTTCTTAAAAGAAAATTTGACTTATTTCTTAATGCATATACATAAAAATTTCTTAACTCTTAAATAAATAATTCGCAAATATATATATATATATATATATATATATATATATATATATATATATATATATATATATATATATAAAAT
>JAPMOQ010023314.1:3025495-3097061 GCA_026543055.1 Argiope trifasciata | reverse complement strand
AATCCTAATTCCCTTCTAAATTAAAAAAATCTAGGGTCTATCTTCAATCCTTAATTGCATTTCGTTAACCCTGATCTATTTATAAAATTCGAAATTTCGAAATGCTTCAATGAGATAACGAAATGGCACCATGAAGGATAGTGGGGACTTCCACTTTCATTTTCAGTGGCACCTGGGAGAATTGGCGGTAGGCGACCAACTCGGAAAAAGAATTTTCCCTATGTGCGCTGCAGGAATCAAGCCATCCGGAACAGGTTGTTGGCCTCCATTGTCTGTTTTTCCCACCACCAAGCCTCACGTTGAGTCCAGTAACAGCTTTTTCGGAAACACGTCTTATAAAATAAAAATCCAAATTACGTAGCATCTCAAAAGACAAGATTTGGCCAAAGAATATTCATTACAATGCAGAATGGAAGATTACAGTTGATATTTATGAAATTAATCAATTCTAGGAACTTTAAATTTATAATAAATGGTAAAGCCACGGTTAAACAATTACAAATTTCGAATAAGGATTTCTGGAATAGTTAATGCTTTTATTATTACTATACGAAAATCAATATACATGTATTCAACTAATGAATTAAGTTTCAACAAAAAAACTAGTATTAATAAAAACAGCCATCTATCACAATTTTTTAACTACTTGTGATAGTAGTGTTGGTTCAATTAAAACTAATGAATTGAGTTTCAACAAAAAAAAACAGTATTAATAAAAACAGCCATCTATCACAATTTTTAACTACTTGTGATAGTAGTGTTGGTTCAATTAAAACTAATAAATTGAGTTTCAACAAAAAAAAAACAGTATTAATAAAAGCATCCATCTATCACAATTTTTTAACTACTTGCGATAGTAGTGTTGGAGAGATTTATTATGGTAAACTTTTTTTCACCACCTTATTTTTTCCTTCTTTCAATCTCATCCACGGGGAGAAAAAAAAAATACCAGGAAACAGCTAACTTTTTACCAAACAAGGCAAGCAAAAGCGGCCTTAAATTTGTTTTTTAATACTATAAATGGAAGGAAAAAAAACTGGCATCCTAATCTCAAAACGATACAACTGTTCGCTTCAGTATCTTATGACGACCACTTTTCGACGATACTATCTCAATAAGGAGTGAGACGCGTTAGGATGTGTGCATTTCCGGAAGTTCAATTTATTGTTAAATGTACACATCTTCTCCTTTTATCTTACCACTCATCCCTATTTTGTCGAATTAAACCCATTACATAGCATGCACAAAAGCGCAGGGCTTTTTAAAATCCGTTGGCAAACTATAATTTATAAATGCTTGACTGAGGATGATGGAAGTTGTATTTAAAATTTAGTTAATGATAGTGCAAAATGGCATAAAAATACAAGTAATAGACTTTTATTATATAAATAACAGCTTAGTACTTTAAAACTTTTGCTTCAATATATATATTATGGTTTAACGTAGTAGGATAGCGTTAGGTAATATTAATCAAAAACTTCGAAGCGGAAAAAACAGATTATATCATTAAGTTTAGTTTGGTTTGGTTAAATTATATTAACGTCCCGCTCTAAAGCAACATTAGGGCTACATTGGAACAGACCTCGTAATTTTGAACCATGATTAGATGACGAGGACGACACTTGAGCTGGCAACCCCCCCCCCTCGCCACACCACACCTACGTGAGGACGTTTGGCCAGATAGATTTAACGTGCAAGACGGCTCTTCGGTGGAATCGAGTCCCGAACCTGAAACCGTCGGTGAGTCGAGACTTTACCACCAGGCCACATTACAACATTAAAAAAACTCATATATTCAAAAAGAAAAGTAATTTACAAAAATTAAGGCTTGCAATTCTGATATCTCAAAAAGATTTTCGAAGGAAATATAATCATTGCTCTAAAAAAAAAAAAAGAGTCATAAACCAATATCAAAAACGGAATGAGAAGATACGAACGTCATTTAAAAAGTTATTATTTTCTTCCCAAATAAGTTTATAGATGAAATATAACCGTTCCTTGGAACGGGTTTCCACTCAAATCTGGAAGGGAGGGGGGGAATCCCTGCACGCATATACAAGATAGGAGGAAACGCAAAAATAACACCAATGAGCTAATTATAATACAATATGATTTTCAGGAGTGAAGGAAGCAAAAATTTAACATTTGAAATAATATATTAAAAGGATTTTGATACTTATATACTTTTTTTATACTTGGTTTTATGTTTGCCAATTCTGTACTTGGGCATCAATTTTTGAAGATTTTTCTGCTCTCATTTTCATGGAGTTAATTTTTAACAAATAAAGTCTGATTTTTTTTTAAACTACTTCACACTTTAACAGAACTTGTTGAAAATATTTTCAATACATCACTGAATGTAATAACGAACGAAATGTGATGCAACAAGTTATAATGCTAATAAAAATTCAGCTTTAAATTATTGTTCTCGAACTAAAAATTTCGAAATTGATTATTTTCGAACATCAAATATGACATACACTTCATTCCTTCAGACACAAAATCTAATATTAATTATGACTTTTTTGACATGACACAATTTTGTTTCAATGACTAATAAATGTCTATTTTCCTGTATTACTAAGGATTTTTTTTTTCTTACAAAGGGAACTGTATGAAACAAATGGATTTTGCGGGACTTTTCGAATCCTTTCAGCAAAATCAAGACGTTTTTGTTGTTGTTGTTGTTGTTTTGCCCGTCCAAATTCCTATTAAATGTGGTTTTTGAGCAGCTGATTTTTTTAATAAAAAATCTCTAATGGCCACAGAATAAGCTCACTGTTTCTCAAATGATACGACCACCATTTAATGAACTCAATTATGGTGGATTTAACACCATCGCGCTGCTTCCGCAGATTGAATGTTGCCATTTCCGCCAGAGAATTTCTATTCTTTAATGCAGTTACAGAAGTTTCCCGCATGCTCATCAGCAGCAATATGGGAATCTAAAGGAAAAAGGAACAACTAACTAACAAATCGAAATTGCACTGAACTACACAGAAGGGAGTGCTAGAAAAAGTGCTAGTTTCAGCATTACACAATCACGAATGGCATTGTTTTTTTTTTGGGGGGGGGAGCAGATGGGGCAATGACAACAATTTTTTAGATTTAAAAAAAAATTATAATTCCCTGTATTTTCCTGGGTTTATGAAAATTTCCAATTTTTCCTACATTTTCTCGGTTTTTAAATCGATTTTTAACTTTCACGTTTTTTCAGTTTTCCAGATACCCAAGTAGCACGGCAACACTATTGAAATAACCTGTGAAAGATCTTATTTGCAGAAGGCTGATAAAACAAGCCAATATTTGACTATACAGAAATTCCCGAAATGACTAGCAAAACAAATTGATACAGGATTTAAATTCCAGTTGTATACCACTGGTGAGAGATTATTTAAAGAGCACTTATGTAACATCATAACGAATGCTTTAAACAAGAAAACATTAATCTTAACCATATATTCAAATAAAATTTAAAAATATTTCTTTTTATAAAAAAATTCTATCCTTTAATTATTTTTTTATTATTGCTGTTTGGAATACTTATATAGTAGGAGAGGAAATATATATTTCCTTTCCCTACTATGTAAGCATTATTCAATTAAATTATTTTATATAAAAAGTATTAAACCTTCTAACATATAAAGTTTCTTACATTAGAAAATAGTGAACATCTCTGAAAGGTATTCTATAATGAAAGATATCTAACAATATAGAATTTTTTTTTTTAAATCTAAACAGGAGGTTGCGTGCTCACATCATGTCCGAATCACCAATGTGCATTCTTAGGATTCGTACTCGGGACCATTGAGTCCGCAGCCGCGTAACATGACCGCTAGATTAAGTGTACATTCGTTTCCAGAAATTATTTGGCTTATGAAATTACCACCAGAAATTGTTGAAATTTTAGTTTCTAATAAGAAAAATAATTTATTCTAAGAAGATAATTAGTAATACAAAAATGAACTAGATATTAAAAGTCTCAATCTTGTTTTATTTTCTAATTAAAATAATATTAAAAATTTTTTAAAAAATAATAAACTAATTATTCTTATCATTTAATCATTTTCAATCATTAATCAAAACATAAAAACAAAATTTTAAATTTTATGCAACTAATATAAGTTGAATGCATTTATTTAAACCATTTTCATTAATAATTCATTATTTAAAATGTCCTTCAAATAAAATTTCCTGCATCTACATGAGTAATTTATCTTTTTTTTTTTTAAAGTTCTTGCCTAGTTCCACCACTTTACCGTAACTAAGAAAGTAAAAAAAAAAAAAAAAAAAAATTTAATTTAACCATACCTGACATGAGGTATTCCAACACCACCTTGCAGAATTTTATACAATTTGCTTTCATACAGGAGCTGTGGGTGTCGAGCTTTAGTTGATTCTAATTTTACAGCAACCTCCTAAATATAAAATTTTACGTCATATAGATCAATATAGGTAAAAAAAATTACACTCAGATGATAAATTATTTTTGCATTTTTATCTAATCCAATAATCTAACTTTCCACATCTTCAAATTTCTTATACAATCAGTTATAAAAATGGAGAAAAATATTAAATTAATTATAAAATTTAAGTTGATTTTAAAATTAACCAAATCCATGATAAATATCAACCAAGGTATCTGCATATCTTTAATTACCAAGTGACACACACTTCAATCATAAATGAAATAATGAATATCCAAGAACAAAAAAAAAAATTTAACACAACTTTTACAAGGAAGAATACCAAAAGAAACTTTAAAAAATTCATCTATTAATATAAATTCACATAATAGTTAAAAATAAAAATTAGTACTATAATACAGTTTTTTAAAAGATTCAGATAATTTTTTTACTGTACCCAAGCTTCAAACATTCTTATATAAAATGACAATTTAAAAAAATTAAATTGCCTTCCAATTATTTTAAAAATTTAACATGTAAAATTTATACACTTGTTTAATATTAATGAGAAAATATATAATATAAATATAGAACTTCTTCCTTTTCAACTTAAAATGACAGTTTCCAAAAAAATTTTAAACATCAGGGAAGGCCAATTCTAATTTAAAGCATATTTAAATCCAAATTTTGCACATGAAAATTAATTAATTTTCAAGAAAAGACATAGCAAAAGAGAAAAGGAAAATAATTATACTTTCTTACATAAAATTAATCCTTAAAATAGTATAAAATTGATCACTAATAACCCACTCTAATTACGTTAACTTTTTCTGGGAATCAAACAGGTAAAAAGAAGTAAAAGTAAACATATCATTTCACATAGTTTACAAGGTACACAGTTTAAATGAAAGGTAGATAAAGTAAACAAAATATTTCATATATTAACAAGAAAATAAAAAATATTCTAATATGTTTAAAGCATACTGTAACCATGGAGACGCTGTAAAGCTAGTTTTAAATCAAAATTAAAGGTGCTAGAATTAAATAAATACAAACTTAAAAAAGTCATTTTAACAATTATCTACAAGAAAAATATTATAAAAAATTAATTTTCATTATATATAAAATATACATTTCCTTTTTTAAAAATTTTGGGCTAAAAAAAAATATCATAACAGAAGTTTCTAATTCTCTTTCACACACATCTCAAATTACATGTTTTAATAGTATTTACCTCACTTTAAACTGAAATTTAAATTAATAATAAGAAGAATTGGATATCAATGAAAATGCAAAGCAAAGAATAATCAACAGTAAGGGAAAATACTACTTTTCAAAAATATTTCTGCCTGTCTGAAAAAAGATTCGCATATTAGTTCACATTTTCTTTGAAGAATGAAAATTACTACAGGAAATTATGCTGGCAGTTGATAAATTAATATTACATACATTAAATAAATTTCATCTTTAATTTAGACAGCAAAAAATATTTTGCGTGCAGTAATTCTGCAATGTTTTTATAAAATTCTTTAAATGTCTTTATTTTTTCTAATATTTAGAAAAAAAATTTATATAATTTTTTATCTTTTCCACATAGCTACCCAAAATGTCCAATATTAAATTAATAATAACATTTAATGTTTCTAATTGCTATATCTTTCCAGCTTATTATACAAAAAAAATCCATGTTTTAAAAAATCTAAATTATCAAATTTTAAATTATTTTTTTCCAGGTTGAATTTTTCAAAAGGAGAATTACTAGAAGCATTATTGCAATTTATTACATTACCTCAACATATTCAAAATTAGTCAATTTCTTATTCAATTCTTTAAAACATTATATCATTTGAATTTTAAAATTTGTTCTTTTAGATCATGTTCAATACTTAATACATTTAACTAAAATTAAGCAATTTTCACATCTCAAAAACAGTAGCAATTACAAAAAAAAAAATTTAAAAAATACTAAATTATTCTCAACATAATAATTTAAAATTCACAGTAATTTTTTTAAATTGTGATCTTTTTTAAAAAATGCAGAATTAATCAAAAACTATTTGCTCAGCATAAAGCTACTAAGAAATTTAAACTTATGTAATTGGGAAATTGTTAACATATTTCTTCTTGCTATAATCTAAGTTTTTACTCAATCAGTAATACTTTTAAATCAGTTTTCTAGTTTTAGTTTTAATCTAAAATAACTGAAATAAATCAATTAATGTTTTCTCAGATTTTTCAAAGACTATTAAATATATGCTAGTTTATACATCAAAAACCAAATATTCCTAATTAACCAGGCAAGCACAATTTTTCTTTATATCAGATTTGCTTTTTACATGGTTCCCAAATTCTTTTCTCTTATTAAAAAGATCTTTAGAAGTAAGAAATTAAAATTTCAGAAAATTTGATAAATTGAAAAACTGTAAATCCAGTATATAATCTAGCCCTGAAGAATATATACAGATCCCTCTTCATTCCATTCCTATGGAAAATTACAGATGTATTACTTACTATCTACGAAAGTTTATGAAAACTAGTATTTTTTTTCTTTTAAGTTTCTACAAATTGATAAGCATGAGAATATAATTAATACACATAAAGAAACCTGTAATGAAAATTTAACAATGTTCTCTAAGCCTTTTTCATTACTTTATATTTTTTCAGTTAAACAGAATGGCTTTAACTCACAAGATTTTTTAAAAACTTACTATTATCATGAAATTTATTACTTCAAATTACTTCTCATAATACTTTAAGGATATCATTTTATATTAACAGATTTATATTAATATAAATTATTATTTTTTGAAAAAATTGCAATTTTTATTTTATGTTGTTGCAAATTCTTTAGGCAGTTCATTCCAAATGTTTAATGAAACAACTTTCTACAAATTAACATAAAATTTATACAAAGAATATATCTTAATGATATTTAAAATACATAGCATAATAAATCTGTAGTTAAAAAGTGGTCTAAACTTGGTTTATAAATTATATTTATTAGTAAAAGAGAGGGTTATATAGATAATTTTATGATCTTATCTTTCTAATCATTTTGTATTACAAAATGGTTATACTTTATCATAACAAGAATCTTATGAATTCTCATTATAATTGGAAAAGATTTAACCTTAAAATAACTTTATAATATTTTTTGCAATATAATATTTAAATTCATTGGTTTTATCTTATTTATAAGGAGAAGAGCAAACAAATTACAAAATCTGCAAAATTAGAGATACTTTTTTTTTAAAGATTTTGCACGAGCTATTTTAGAAAAAATTTAAACTAAAATACAGAACAGAGAATGATTATCAAAGAGAATTAAAGTTATGAAATTTCTATAATTAATTATTTTGAAAAATATTAAACAATACTTTAAAATACAATTTTTCTCTACTGAAATTACATTTCCATTTCAGTGATAACATTGTCTTTATATTCATTACATAAAAATAACTTCCATTTAAATAGAAAATAACATAAAGAAGCATGTATATTAAAATAACAGGCTTGTACTCCTAGTGGACAGTATTTGCCTGTAATTAAAAATTAAATTTATAATAATGTACAAGAATACAAGATATAATACCAACAAAAATAATTTTAAAAATAAGATATCATTTTTCTCCCCCTCCCCCTGGCAAAGTAAAACAGATACAATGGAATAAAAGAGCTGTACAATAAAGAACTATTTAGGTTCATGCAAATCCAAATTTAGGTAAATGTAAAAACAATCAAGTTTTGCACATATAATTTTAGCACTATATAAGTTACTGCTTCCTAAGTTATCTTTTTATTTTAATCACAAAAATAGCATTTGTTTTCTCTTACTTCCATGATTTCTTATTCTTTATGCATGATCTATCTTGGGTTAATAATTGTTTTCAATCTCACAGTTAGAAAATAAATAATAAAATTATAGTAATTTCAATTGCATATAAAGTTAATGAAAAGTAGCTATTTATCAAATATCGATAATATATATTCTAGAATTGATAACATATTTTTTAAGATTATAATTACTTAGAGTAAAATAATAAAGCTATTTTAACATTTTTTTTCTGTAAATGTTGAAGAATTTTAAAGGAAGTTGTTTATATTATCCAAATAATTTTCCATACAATTTCACTTAGTAGATAACTTGCTATCTGATGATGAAGCAATTTATAATATCTATGAAACTGATGGCCACAATATCCATCATAAGATATAAAGATCAATTACTTTTCATAAATACTGCACACTAATGGAGTGACCAAGTAAATTAATTTCTGATTTCTACAATTGCATTTGCTAATTCAGACTATCAAGATACTAATGGGTACTCAGCATTAAATTAAAAAATATTACAATCAGAAACTAAGATAATGATATCAAGTTTTATTTCCTGTGTTTTATAATCGATAAACTTGTAACCAAAAATTAAATCTTGCTTCTCAATATTGAAAATAAATCAATTCATTAAATCATTTTAACTCTTCTAATTATTAACGCTGAAAGATTATCTTTTAACAAAAACACAATTAACGCTATAAATTTAATAATTGTTACATATATGTAACAAATTTTATTTATTAGCAAATAATGAACAATACAAACATTAATGTCTGATACATCACATATTATTTTCATTAAAATAATTGTCATATTTATTTCATTCTTGTATCAAAAATATTTATTCATATTCTTTACATATTTGTTAGAGGGATTCTATTTGATACTTGTATTCAAAATTTCAAAATAAAAGCCTAAAATTTTCAAATAAACCTCAAAAACATTTAAAAACTAAGCAGTATATAAATTTCTTTTGCTTTACAAATTATTTTGCAACTAATTATTATTTTTTGTTTGTTTGAAATTATTTACATACCCCCTCCTCCATTACAAAGGAAAATGGTCAACAATATTCAACAGGAAATTCTTTGATTTCTACCTTTGAACTCAACAAAAAAATTACTTGTGAAATTTGAAACATAATAAATATAATAAAATTGGCTTCCATTCACACTTAATATTTATTCAATCTTATTAATAACTGAAAAATGCTAAACATAAAAAATAAGTAACCTTCAGTTGTAAATAGAAGAATAGTATTTTAAATCTAACTAATTTTTGGATTCAACAACTTTCCTACCTTGTTCATTCAAACAGATGAATATTACATCTGTTTTATGTTAAATAATATCACTTTATTGAGGAAAAACGTCAAAAAAATGATTCAGCAAAATGCAATAAAAGTGAAAACAATTAACACTAGAGAAAAGTTTTAAGATTTTGATAGAATTATAAACTAAAAGGAACTAAATATACTTCAACATTTCAACATAAGTAAGAAGAACAATTTTATTGCTGATTTATTAAAAGGGTTAAAAGATCCAAAACATTTTGAATACATGATGCAGTATATATTCAATAAATCTAAATGGATTTTAAATAATTTAGCAGGGGAAATATTGATAAGCAAATGAATTAGTATAATCACTAATGGTAATTATTCCTAATTTTATTCATATACGTTTAAATGGGTAATTTCAAAATGCTGACATTTAAATAAAATAATCATTCTGAATTGATTCCAGAAAATCGAATGCATTTATAAAATAAAGCATTATTAAACATCTGTGATTCAAACTAAAAGAATGAAGCAAATTTTGAAAATAATATGTCGAATGGATATTTATATTCTGAAATTCAGCATGCATATTACTCATTCACGAGATGAGTCAGAATACCCAAGTAACAACAGATATTCACATAGCACACAATGGAATGAATATTTCGTTGTACCAGTAAACAAAGAATTCACATATTTTTACAATGCTATTAAGTAGAACTTATTTATATAACTAAAAAAATTATTTTTTAAAAAAAATTCTTGTCCAGAAGATATACAAGAAAAATTAGTAAAAATGGTAATAAAATGAAAGAAGTAGAAAAAGAAAAAAAAAAATGCTGCAGCAACATAGAAACGGATTACGGTGAAGGGCTTCTTTGTTTACTATACAGTACACCGTAAGAAGTAACTTATAGCAACATGCAGCTAACGAATTTTATAGAGAAAATTTTTTACATTTTTACAGAGAAGTAGTTGCAACAAATAAAATTACCTCGCCACTTGTGATGTTGATTCCTAAATATATATCTCCGAAGGACCCACTTCCTATTTTACGCACTAATCGATATTTCACACCCACAATAAACTCAGATCTCGAAGAACTACTTGCGCTTGCCATTATGTACTAATATTAATTAACTGCACTAATTATACCGTTTTCAAATCACAATTTATAAACTTTGATGTTACAAATCGTAGGCATTCGCGACCTACGCATACTTCTCCAACATTTTGCAAAGTGACGTCAAGGAAATTTTGGGCAAGCTGCAGAGCATGTAGATAATAGCAAGGATAGAGATTCCGTACCGATGAAAACTATGAAACAGTTGGCAGTTCGTTACCAAATCAAATCGGTCCACAAAATTTAAAGAAAAATAGTAAATGGTTCTCAGTTTAACACAGTAAGTAAAAAAAAAATATTTTTATTGAAATAATAGTATTTTTTTAATCTACAAAAGCTTTTAATAAAGAAATGTATGATTTGCGTTTAAGATAAAAATTTTGCTTAGCATACATAAGAATCAAATATCCGGTATACCAATACCGTTTCCGGTTTGGCTTTTCAACAAGAAAAGTAATTAGATTTTGAGTCTTATATTTAAAGATAGTGATAAAAATGAAGTATAGTTTTTTACTACCATATTTTTAAACTATTTTTTTAACTATAGATTTTTTTACGAATTGGAATTTTGGCCATATATGTGAGAAAAAAATTGCTTCGGATGTTATATCATCTCTTTTCTCTTAGTTATGCATAAATGTAAGTTAATATTTCATTAGGCATGATTACATTTTTTTCAGCTTGAGTCTAAATATTATAAAGGGATTTTATTTTAAACTAATCGCATAAAAAACTAAGATATAAATAAATTTGAAATAAAGAATCAAACATTTTGTTTGCAAGAATCGGAACTAATTTAAACACAGTGGTCAACGACAATTATGGAATTTTTTGAATAAAATTTACTCTTATATAAAATGAAATATATAAACTATTGATGCATTTAAATATATAAATTCTGAATAGATTTATTTTTAAAAACAGACCCAATATTTAGAGCTGTCTAAAGAATATTTCGTGAGTGTATGACAAGTGTTGTCTTACAGTCATTCTGTATAGTCAATTACTGTCAATTTCTTAGCAATCTACCGTATAGCATCCTTAAAATGCGAAATCCTGTTATTAACTGCTTTCGTGCAGAATTCCCTGTCCAGAAATATTTAATACAAAACAGTGTCCAAAATTGACGGGTGTGTCGTGGGAAAAGCCAAATAGATGTTTGGCATCAGTCAAAGATGATATCAATTTTTTTTAAAAATGAAAAAACATTTTTAAATGGTTATAATTTATTTTGTAAAGCTGGAAATAGCAAGCAGATAATTATTTATAATATCTGAATCAATTTCTCTTCATTTATAAACTCCCTAAAACAAATCAATGAATTTATTTTTCAATATTTTACTTGTCATCATTGATAACCATTAGTTTGAGTCTTGCCACAATTTTAATTTTTTAAGGATATCATAAAAATTATTTACATAGCATTAAATCATTTCTTAGTTTTGTGAAATATATACTTTCTATCCAAATAAAAATCCATTAACTGTTGTAAAAAATAAATGCTACTTTTTGAATCTGAGAATATTTAGAAAAATTCTCAGATATGTTATTTGCTCTTATTAGAACATTGCAATCTTTAAGGCAACGAAATGTTTATTTTTGTTCTAGTCGCAATTTAAGAAAATAACGATTGTAATATCTAATTCCAATATACACCCAAAGCATATCGGACTTTACATTGAAGGGAAGGATATCATTAATATAGATTTAATGAGTTGAAAGCAGATATCAAACTTTTTCATTAAATTTGGACGCAGATGCATTATTTATCCATTTTCCTATTTACAACTTTTTTACTGGCTAAAAGGAAAATTTTTGACATTTCTTTCATGATCCAATGATATTTTATTTGACCCATTTTTAATAACTTATAATGTGCCCATTTAAAAATTGATACCTTCATTCTTTTTATAAATTATTTATAGCTAGCCGCCTTTGGCGACCAGCTGGTTCGCCATGCGTAATGCGTTCTAAATTTTTCTATTAAATCACATATTCATTAGCCTTGAACTAATTCCGGGCATTCATTGGCCTGAAATTAATATTTTCTTTAAGATGATGGACGGAAAGTTCTAAAAGAACATGTATTCCTAATAATGTTCTTTAATTTTATAACTCAGTCAGTTTTAATTATTGATTTAGAAGATTGATGGATGTAGCAACTTTTATTTAAAATATTAATATAAATATTTTGTAAATTAGGGCTCTGCGCAAAGTATGAGGAAATCTCAAAATCATTATTCGTAAATGCATTGTTTGACTCAAGTTACATAAAATGTAATTATTTACTTCATTTAGATGAAATCAATAGAATTAAACAATATATATGCCTAGTAATAATATTTTACAAATTGACCATTGGACCGGAATTTGAATGCATATCCTCTATAAATAAAGATAATTTATTGAATTAATGATTTAAATATTATAAACGATCATAGAATCCTTTGCCTTGCATTTATTTTTTAAGAAAATATCACATTTTATATTTATTTTATTTTATCCAGTCACGTGCTGAAAGTTGCATTTCTTTAGATTTATTTGCGATGATAGTTTTTTTTTTTTAATTGAACTTCCTTCATTGTTTTCTTTTATTTTATCGAATCACGTGCTAAAAAAAACATGGTTAAAATATTTCTTTAAAAATTCATTAAAAATAGGTTAAGTTATACATTAGAACACCGACACCATTAGAAAGCTAATTTTTTAATCTGTAAATTGATGTAAAAATCATGTTTGTGCAATAATATTTTCGGAAGTTATAGCGGAAAAACGTCGAAATTTCGCTTAAATTTTAATTAATTCGAATTCTAATTAAAAATTCGAAAAAAAAGGGCTCCGAAGTGCACATTCCTGACCTCCAAGGTATGTACCAAATTTGGTAGATGCAGGTCCAACGGTCTGGCCCGTGGAGCGCCAACACACACACACATTGAGCTTTATTATAAGTATAGATATAAGCTGTAATGGTCTCACATACTCTAAAATTAATTTCTCACTTCCTCTGGCATGAAATTGTGAACTATGAATAAGGTCGCTAATTCCCTGCATTTATAGTGGGAACTGTATAAGCCAGATAACAACCTCAAGACTGAGTGATCACTTTTGTCTTGTGATCGTGTTATCTGGCTGCGGACTCTGAAAGGCCTTATCACACGGTGAAATTTCGCCAGCACTTTTCCGTTTCTACTCACAAAAACCGGGCAAGCAAGTTTCATAATCTACAACTTTTTCGATTAAGTTCGAAAATGTTTTTGGAAATATTGTCCGCAAACGAAATTCAACCAATCATGAGAAACTTTGAAGTGACATCACACAAGTGACGTCACTTTTCTTGTCGTTTGCTGAAGGAAAGTGCCGAAGATATTTTGCCGTGTGATAAGGCCTTTACATTGCGAGTTCGATCCTCACTATCGCCAATAGTAAAGGCCTTATCACACGACGAAATCTCATCAGCATTTTAGTGAGCAGTTTTCCATTTCTACCCACGAATACTGGCATCTTGAGCGGTTTTTTTTTTTTTTTTTTTTTTTTTAAACCAGCTTGAAAATGCTTTCAAATGGTGAAAGAAATATCGCTTGCAAACGAAATTCAGCCAATCTTGTGAAACTTCTATAGTGATGTGGTGTGCTATCACGCGATTGACGCCAACTACTTTGTAAAAAGCATAGAGAAAGAGGGAATAATCATTAGGAGGGTTAATAAGATGGTTTGTGAAAAACCTCGTGTATGTGTTTTAAAAAAAATTAACAACATTTTTTTTTTTTTTTTTTTTTTGCACTATTCGCAAACACTAAGCACTTTGAAGATATTGAAGAATGATTTTCAAATTTAAGCACTTTTCATGATGATATGCACTCTGTTAAGCAATTACAATAGCAACATCATTTAATATTTTGAGCAATTCTTCATTGATGTCTTTTGCAATTAGAGCTTGTCTAGGCGTCCTGCAATGGTTGAATATTATGTGGGAAGCAATTTTCATTATTAACCCTCATAGTCCTTTGTTACTACCTCTTAATGCTGCAGCACTATCTGTGCAAACTGCAACACAGTGGGTTTAAAACGTCCTTTTCCTCAAAATATTTTTTAATAATTTCAAATATTTTCTCCCAGTTACTCTCATTTCTAACTTTTGTAAAATAAAAAATCTTCCGATGTGTCTTCTTCAAAATCTAATCTCTCATAAACAATTAAGCCATTTTAAAAATGTCAGTAGTTTCGTCAAGTTGTAGAACAAACACAAGACAGTTTCATATTCGAAGTAACAGAAACGATACTATATTACGTGATATGACGGAAATTCTGCTAGAAACGGTATTTCTTGATAGCATCGTATTGTTTTTAAATCGTTACCATATTTTTCTCCATGGATAATTGATGTCATTTTAATTGCGAATAACTATGCATGATAGGAGAGATTTGAAGCATCGTGAATATCAGGCTCTTAAAATAATAATTGTTAGCTTCTCCACTTGTATTATTTCAGTTCCTTGAAATGAATACTTGTAGATTTTCCATAAATTTGAATTTATGGAACATCTACAAGTATCCCAAAATTTTCTCACGACCTTTTTGGGGGTCGCGACCCCCAGTTTGCGCACCACTGGCCTAACTCACAAACAACTATTGTTTGGCGATAGGGTACTAATGTGCCCGGATTGTAGTTAACCTTATAGTTTTAGATATTTTGATTGAATTCCCCAAATTTAATTTTTATCGTATGCATTTCTTTAAATCATCATCATTGGATTCACGTGAACTAGTTAAAGAACAATATAACCGAAATATTCTCAAATTTTTATGAGCTATCAACTTTATCCATTTTATATGAATATCATTATTAAAAAAAAAAAACATTTTGTTTCAGCCATAGACTTTTATCCTATTTAAAGTGCATAGCTTGGAACTGTTAATAGTTACAAAATAGCTTTTGGGATGAATTTAACATTTAAAAAAATCTTTTGTGTGATCATTCGCGATTTTTTTAATAGCGATATATCTTTGACATGCAGTTAATAATATTTAAAAAAATCGAATTTGTATTTCAGGCGTGTTTCTTTCTTTTTTCCCTAATTGGTTGGAATCAAAATTTGAAACAAAACTGCAAATGCAGTCCCAAAATCATATATTAAATTTGATATACTTTTTGAGTTATCATGTTTATGAGTTTCTGAGCGTGCAGATTGCATACAATCAATACCTTGTTATATTTAGCTAAAAATTTGATAGGCATCTATCTACATCACAGATGTTAAATCGTAATGCAATCTTATCTGCCTAACTCCTTTCGTTTTTGTAGTCATAGTAACTTATAATCAAACAGCTTGAGTGACAGACTTCTGAATAAAATTTTCTAAATTTTAAAATCTGCAAACTTGGTGTAAAAACTGTATACCAAATTACATCCTCCCAGCTCAAGGAGTTTTTGAGGGTCCCCCTCCCTCCTTCTTTCCTTTGAAAGATGTAATGCCAAAAATGTATTTTTTGAATTCAGAAAGGCTTAAAATGTAGATATTCATCAAATTCCCCAATTCATAATTTTTGACTATTACTATACTTCCTCTATATTTTGTATACAAGAAAATAGAAGGGAGAATCAAATTTTAAGGTATACACATGCCAAATTTTGCAGCTGTTTGTCAAACAGTCTAGCTTGTTGAGAGCAAATATGCCCACACATTTATCTTTATTACTAGAGTATATATGTACGAGCTTAAATATTTGTAATAGTCAATTATTCGTTTTCACAATATGCATATACTTGTAAATTCCTAAAATATATAAATAGTAAAGTAAAACTTTCAATTCAATTGAACAAAAACTTACTTATTTACAATATTCACAAATACACTTATGTAACAACAGTTTTACTGTTCAATAAACAATGATATATATAAGTATTTAAATATTTATGCATTATCAACAATTTATCATGATACCCATCTACAATATCATTATCTACATTCATATTAACTTGTATCCTTCAAAATAAACTCTTTAAAAGGTCCATAAAGATGTTAAAACATTATGCTGAAGAAATAAGTCATATTCCACCAAAAACACTATAAAAGAAGTAAATATATATACTTTTGAAAATTGGAATAGTAATAAATAAATTTTGATATTAACTATTTGACAATGACATTTTATCTTCAGATTAACTATAATTAATCTGAGGCACATGGACGGAAAAGCCGCCAACACAGCATATCTGGTCAAAAGAGACAACAATACAAATGAAAGGTGACTATTTTTTACATACATCACCATCAAGACTGGTAAAAATTAAATTTAATGAAATTTAAAGTTAAGTACATAAAATTAAGTGTATCAATATAAAATTTTGTGTACAAAAATTAATTTGTTACATTTAGGGTAATTTTGTGGTAGTCTTCATTAAATTTTTGCCCTTTCCCCTTCCCAACGGATTCTTGATGTTCTTAGCTATAATACTGTAAAGTATAAGTCAGTTTTTAAAATTAAATAGTTTAATTAAATTAAATACACTTTATAATAAAAAAATGTTTTAAATCTATCAATATGTTTCATATTTTTGATGTTTTACAACATATAACAAATTTCGAAAATTGCATTTTGCAAAAAATCCTGACGTGATGGGGAAAAAACTAATGTCATATTCAGATTCAGCATAAAAAAATACATAAGAACCAATAATCAAAAGTAAAAAAACATGACATAACCCTAAAACTGCAGGCCTGTGTTATTAAAAAAAAAACATTTAGTGGATTTGCATATGTCTGGGTGAATCTTCTAAAAAGACATATATAAAATTTGAAAGATAAATGTTCAATTTAATTACTATCTGCAACTGTATTTCATGTTGCAACTCTATTTTTTTTACAGTTTTTTAGTAATATAATTTCAAAATAATTTTCATTTCAACAAAAAATAATTTAATGTAAGTATGTAAGTAAGTAAAAATAATTTAAGTAAAATATAAAATATTTAAAAATATTTAAAAATATTTAAGTAAGTAAAAATAACTTAATGATGTATTTCAAGTTAATTGTAAAGCCTTGGAAGTTCAGAATCTTTTAGTTTGTGAAGAAACTCCAAAGCACTATCACATTAATAAATATGTTAATCTAGCAAAAAATTTAGAAAAAATTAACATCAATAATCATTTTATCAATTCTTTAAATATTTAATTCAGTTTCTGGAAATCTTACTGAGTAGATAATTCCTTTCAATAGAATGTGAAGGCCTTCACAAGATGCTAATGATAAAATTAATAGAACATAATTTTCAAAAGACAAAAACTATTTTGTAAATAAAATAAGTGAATGAAGAGAAGGAATAATTAAACATAAAGTACAGCACATTGTTTATTTATAACTATGTTTAACACAGCTTTTTATAGTAAAAAAATTCAGTTTAAATACATACTTAGTATGTAAATTATATATATTATTTCTTTAATCATCACATAAATACAATCTTCAAGCTCTGATAATTTCACATGATAACAACATGCAGAACAACAAGGTGAAAAATAAAACTGTAATAAAAACAATAATATATATATATATATATACAAAGAAAGGAGCATTAATTTTTATAAACAGGTACATGCACCACTACCACAAAGGATGACATATGAATAATTGTTCACAGTATGAAGAAATGTATATGTAACTAATGAAAATGATATATGAATCATGTAAATGATTTAAGTTATTTAACATATACATTTCATTACTAATCTAAATAAATTTTGCATTTTAAGAATATTTATAGTTTTGCTTTTACAAAACTGACATAAGCTTTTATTTTATAAATCTCAGAATGACGATTTAAATGCGAGATCTTTGTTTTATAATTTGTAGCAAGAATTAAAAATAGTAAGGCATTTATATTAAACATGTCAACTATATACATATATATGTATATACACATACACATATCAAACTTTTTTTCAGTATGCAAAAACATCAAGAAAATACTAAAAATGGAGAACATCAACAATGAATGTGACAATAACGATATAATTATATAAAGACAACGAAAAATTTGATTTTGTTTTCTAAATTTAAAAATAAATTTTCACAAATTCAAAAAAAATAACAAGCTTTTAAACAATAATGTTTAAAAAAATCAAATAATCATTTAAAATAATCAAATAATCATTTAAATAATAATCATTTAAATATTAGATGCAAGATCATACACTTTAAAATTTTTTCTTTTATAAAAAAGAAGATAAAACAGAAAGTATATTTAATTACATTGTAAAAACATTTCAAATAAATAATTTAAAAAAAAATTAAGTTTTTTATAAAACTTATTCAAAATACTTTTTAAATGCTAATGTATAAGTATATTTGTATGCATATAAACATACATTGCATTTTCAGTTGCTATACACACACAAAGCAATTGAAATAAAGTCTTTTTGCTCATATTCTGTTTGTTGATTATATCTACATATATAAATATTAAGTTGTAGCATTTCGTCAATTTTATTCAAGTGAAGAACATTTTAGAGGTAACCAAAGAACTTGGAAGGATCCACTTCTTGCAAAAACATTGGGACAAATTACAATTAGCGACCAGCTGTAAAAGAAAAAAATATAAGGCAATTACATTTATTTCAAAAGAAAATATTTTTATGAATTCTTAACATTCTGAACATAATGTGATTAACAAGCACTTAAAACTTCTTAAAATGATGAACACTAAAGCCAGAGAAGGAAATTAAAAGTAATATTACAAATGAAAATATCAAATATATATTTATAATAAAAACTAAGAATATGAATACTTGTTTAAATTTATGGTATAACCAGATTTATTCATCTCATATTTTACAAACATTAAAAGCTTAGGTCAAATTTTTTTGTCAATACAAAAGTGTTAAAGCGAAGTAAATAAATATATCAGTCAATTAAAATTTAATTTTCTTCAAAACTGAGAATTTGGTGATCCTAAAGTGAATCGCAAGTAATTTAACAGCATCCCAAGTGTAAATATAGTATTAGCTACAAATAATTTATAACACATGTAATCCTACTTGAATATAAACATTTCAACTCTTCACTAGCTTCATGAAAACTGCAATTATACATAGTCAAATAATTATACTTCATCCAGGATAATAGCCCCATGAAGATAGACAATGTTTCTATAAGAGGTATTTTTTTTATTTGTAATTCATGTATGAAAAAATATTTTTTTTATAGCTTTAAATGGATAAAAGGAAGTTTAAAAACAATAAAAAGAATTTCCAACAAATTATGAAACAATTCAACATTTTATTATTTTTTTTATATTTGTTGAATATTTTTAATAGCTAAATTTATCTTTTCACTAATTGGACTAGATACAACTAGACATAATAATATATCTACAAATATTATATATATGATATTCAAGTATGACAAACATCTATATCAGTTGTACTTTAATAACATTTAACTTCTACAGAATGCATTTGTTTGAATTTTAGATAAGTCAAATTGTTATGATGGAAAAACAAATAATATTAAATAATAAAGAAATCCAAGTACATTTCAATTTTCCTGAAGATCTATCTGCATTTGAAAATTACCAGGCTTAGAAATTGTTCTAATTCCTTATTGGCAAATAACATGTCAAATGTAGCCAAACCACTATATGAATGTTACAACTTCATCGAATGTTTTTACAACTGCATTTAACATAACATTTCACTTAGTTAATCAGTGAAGGTACAAAATATTGTTAAAATACTTAGAAGTGGTCTTGCTATATTATAGCAACCTCTATTCAACCGAAGGAAAGAATACCATGAAGAAAAATATGGGAAATAGAAAGCTCAATTGAACAGAAAAAAAAAAATCTTAACTATTCAAGCATTAGATTGAAACATAAGACCAGAAGATAAACAGGCAAGGATAAGAAACAGCTGGCACAAAGAAAATACATAACAAATTTGGTAAAGTGTTCGATTATTTTATAAATTAACCCAAAATAATAAAGTCTGAAGAAATAAATGTTTTAAGGGAAGGGATTATATAGCAATTTTGATATTATTATTGGTTTAAATTGCTGACTAAAGACAGAATTGTAGAATGATAGATCACTAGATAAATATGTTCATACAAATAATAAATCTCAAATTTTTCACAACAGTGAAACTTTGGATTATGGGGAAAAAAACTTAAAACAAAAATCCAAGTGATTTTCCAAAACCATTAATACAATCTAAAATGAGAAAACAGTTGAAAAATGGATCAATACCATATTATAACTAACCTGAAGTTAATACCTCTGTCGTACTAGGAACAGAGGCAGAAGCTGCCGATTTCTGTTTAAGCATAGTCCAATCATATATAAAGTCAAATTGATGATTTAGGTTTTTAAACAAAGAACTGAATAGCTGTTTTAGATAGGCATAGTCAGGATCATCTTCAAAACGTAGTGTACGGCAATAATTAAGGTACATTGTAAATTCTACTGGAAATCCCTATTAAAAAAAGCATAATTAAAAACAAAAACCAATATAACACAATGGAATTATAAAAGTGTATCTATACTTTTTTGCCATAATCATACAATCCATATAATCAAACAGATAAATAAAAAGAAAAATGAACTTAATCTATATATTATTATGCGGTTATATATTTTTAACTTAATATAATAGATAGTAATTTTTGAAATTTTTATCAAGAGATATTTAAGTAACTCCTAAGAAGTCTATCTTTTCCTAAACATGTAACTTTAGCTCAAGACAACCTTTTCAGTTAAAACGTTAAATTCATTAAATTTGTATTGAAAACATAACAATTAAATATTTTTTTTAAGTAATACACAGACAAAAAAGTAATGCAAAGTATCACAAAGACAAAGCCTGCATCATATAATACACAATATTCTTCATCAAGTAATGCTAACACAAAGGTAAAGCACATTGTATGTAATACAAAATAAAATTCTACATAGACACCTTTAACATAATAGTAATGACAATTTCATTATCTTTAATAGTGGTTCTGATTAAGAAATACTGAACCTTTCTCGGAATAAAACTGTCTAAACAGTCATTGATTTGATGGGAATTTAAAAAGTTAAACTTTTCTTTTTTCAAATTATAAGACATCCAAATGAACAGTAACTTCAGAAGATTAAAATTAACTTGTTTTTACATTTATAGAATATTTTTAGAAGTTACAATAACAGCTTTCTTTTGAAGAACTGTATGTTTTTTTCCCAGCATCAGAAAGATTTTAATCTTCTAAAATGATATTTATTGCCTACACTCACAGATCGTACTAAATTATTTTTATGTTTTCTAAATGCCTGTACCTAATGAAAGATATTAAATGATTATAGAATTAATCAATTAGATTGATTCAGAATAGGGAAATTAAAAATTCTTGCGTAATAAATAAATTATTGTATTATTTATTAATTGGCAAATTAAAGAATTAAAAAATTGAAATATTATTTAAAAAATAATAAAAATAAAAACTTACTTTGCATAGAGTTTCTACACTAGTAGAAATTTTCTTTTCACTTATTTTTTCATATTTTTGTTTTTTTGTAATAGCTTTGAGACCTTGCCAAGGCAAGCTCCCTTTATTGAAGTACATTAAGACATAACCCAAAGCTTCCATATCATCTCTTCGACTGAAATAAAAAGAGTTTTAATAAAGAGAAATATTAAGTAACATTTAATAGTAACCATATAATAATATATTATAGTAATAGTATAAAAATTAAAATAATTGAAATTGATATACAATTAAAAGATTATTATTTATTCTTAAGGAATCATTAAAGATTAAATATCAGTATTTGTATGACAATAAATATAAGTTTTGAAACAGGTTAGAATATAAATATAACAGGCATAAAATTTAATAAAAAGACTATAACAAAAATTAATATAAATATAATTTAATAACTTCTAAAGCCTTTACTGAATAAAATAATTCCATTATGAATAATTTATATTAAGTACATATTGTGAAGAGATATTTGAGATAAAATAATCATATATGGTTTCTACAATGTTTTTTTCTTCTTTCCTTTTCTACATTAAAACATTCTTAAAAGGAGGTGATTTTTACAAAAATACAGAAATAATTTTTTAAAAAACAATCTATTAAAGGCAATGTATAATTTAAAAAACGGAAAATTTCACAACATTAAGTTGAAATTTTATTTCTAAGAATTATTATTAGTCACACAGTTAAAAAATTAAATTATAACTATGTAATATCACTAAGTCATAAATTTTTCACTAATACAAAAAACATTCATTTAAAAAACAATTTTTGTGGATAGTGCTGTTTGGCATTAAGAAAGTGATTTTACTTGAAAAGAAAGCAAAAATATCAGGCACTAAAATAAATAAATCAAATTTTAAAAAATCACACTTTTTCTACACTCCTTATGGATTTTATAAATTTGCCATAATAAGAATTAATGCAAACTTTTTTTTTTTTTTTACACAACGAGTAAAAAAATAGATAAGATTATTAGACTGTGAAACTAAGTTCACTTTCCCCCACTCCCCAAATTTTCAATGTTAATCATAGTTCTGAAACCATTACTTAAATATTTTTATATGATTAATATTAATAACATAAAGAGACTTTTCAATAATCTTCAATGTTTATAATTTCAGAGATAAGAAAATAATGATTCATCTCTTCAACTCAAACCGATATGAAAAGAAGTTGAACATACAATAAAAAATTTGATAACTGAATTTACCTCTGTTCAATTCCCAAGTGTGCATTGATACTAGCATATCGGGCAGTTCCAATTAAATTCTTGTTTCTTCTAAATCGAATGTGGTAACCAGTTCTATATCTGTATTTTTTGGCCAATCCATAATCAATTAAAAATAACTGCAAAATAGTTTTTAGGAATTATTTGTAGAAATTATATTTAAAAACAAACTAGGAAATAAATTCATAAATATAATGATGTTTTAATTTTTATCACGTGAGAAATTGCTAAAATAACTTAAAGTATGCATTTTTTCCCCTTTCTTTTACCTAATTGCTGTTAAAGAACAGGATTATTTACTAAATGAACTTTTATCAGAAAAATATTAGTATGGGAATAAAATCCAACCCCCTCCCCAAAAAAACACACACACACACCTTAACTGCCGAATTTGCTCTTATAATAAAAATGAGATCCTAAAATAGATTAATTTTTTAAAAATTGGTAAAACCTTTGTATTTTGTTTCTCTTCCTTTTCATAACAGAGAATTAAGGAAACACACACATGTGAATTATTTGGGTGCTGAACAAAATAGGAAAACAATGTTTTAAATATTTAGAGTGTTTAAAAAAATACAAGGAAGAGGACAAATAATTATTCAAAAGAAAATAATTATTTATATCTTACTTTATTACAGTGACGTCCAATACCCATAAGAAAATTATCAGGTTTTATATCTCTGTGAATAAAATATTTAGTGTGGACATATTCCACTCGAGCAATCATCTGCAAATAAAAGATATAATTTAGAAACAAATTTGAATGGTAGTACCCTAAAAAAGAATATATAATTAATATTAATTTTACTACCTGATCAGCAAGCATCAACACTGTTTTCATAGTGAATCGTCTAGAGCAAAAATTAAATAAATCCTCTAAGCTAGGGCCAAGCAGATCCATAACTAAAATTCTATAATCCTTCTCCACTCCATACCACCTACAATATAATTTCATACATATTTTTATAAAAATAATTAATAAACATTTAGGTTTGGTTGGAAATAAAAATTATATTTCAAACAAAAAGACATACTTCAATTACATTGCAGGTGACATACAAAAGTAAATTGTTAACTGCATATATGAAATAAAAAAAATTGACCAAATAGTTATTTTAACAAGTTTAGCAAAGTTTAAATAGATTGATTTTTCTTTTTCAAGTTGCATCAAATTTATTTTTGGGTACAAGTTATATTTGTGAATGAATTTGGAATAAGGATGCCATTAGAGCAAAAACTCTAAAAATTTTCATAACATTTTAGACACAACGATAACAGATATAAAAGCAGACATTCTCTCTATTCCTTTAACCCTATCAGCACTAACTGCCCATTGTCGCACAGTTTGACAGGGACCTGACACATGCTTTGGGGCAATTAAGTTTAGAAAAGTTTAAATGAGGGCCTGTCAAGAAATGGTTTCATCTGTTAAACTTATTTAACTTCCCAAATCACACCCCTATTGAACGGGATGATCAAGTCTTATAAGGTTAAAGCATCTTTGTCACAAATATTAAAACAAAATTATTATAATAATAAATAAAGAATGATCAATTAAATAATTATGAAATTTTGATTAGAATCCTCTTTGAAGCTTATATATATATATATATATATATGGATGAGAAAATGTTTTAATTTTTGTTGACTTAGTTCAATTTTATAAATATTGCTTTATCTAAACTTTTATATAATTAACATTGCCTCAAATCTAATATGAAGAATCAAAGCATGCACTTAAACAAAAATAAGTAAATAATCATGTATTACTATTCATGTTTTTATTTAACTTTTCAATTATTCATAACCACTTATTTTTTAAACATAAAAACACCTAATTTTTTTCATATTACAAATACATGGTCGATAATTTTATTTTAATTTTTCCACCAAAGTAATGAAAAAATTTTCCTCAAGAAAAATGGTCTGCAAATAAAAGTTCTATATTTTATTTCTTTTCAAAGAGAGAAAGTCCATTTCTTTTGATATAATTGACTTTGCACATTTTAAAAAAGTCAATGGAAGATTATAGTTAACTTATTTTTTATTGCAGAAAAATCACAGTTTGCTCGATTATATATCCTTTAAATCAAGTCATTGATAAGAAAGAAAGATAAAAAAGTTTAATGGACACATCATATAAGCAAAAAATACAAATCTTTATAAATATAATGCTTTTAAAAAGATCTATTTAATAATTTGTTTAAAAACATTTTTTAAATTGTTTTTAGGCATATTTTTTTAAAACATACTCTTTCTCAATCATAACTATACTTCCAAATATACCATATAAATATAACTAACATATTTTTGACAATACTTAAGTAAACAATCAAATTCCATTTCTATGCATAGATCGTAAAATGTGTTGGCAATGCTGAAAATCAAAATCTAGTTTCATGAATAAACATTTTGGCCAATTTGAATAAATATTACTTTACAAATTCATGTTACAATTATTTGATGTAATAGAAATAGAATGAGAGAAGAGTTGTGTAAGAATGAATTTTTCTTTAAAAGACAAATATAACTTTTTTTAAGCATTGGGTATTGTACTTTTCAATTATCAAAATAAGATTGCAACAAATTTTTGAAAACAAACATTAGAGAAACAAAAATATTGGAGAGGGCAGAGGGGTAGAAGTCAAATGCAAAATTATTTTCTAAAGTGAGAAGGAAAAAAAAAATCTGGTTTCTTTCAATTCAATTAATTTCGCAGATATTAACTGCCAAATATGAGCAAAGTTAAACAGTTTAGGGTTAAAAATAGTCAATGTCATAAAATTGATATTTGGACAAAAAGCAAAATAATTGAATAGATTTAAAATTTATTTAATCCTCCAGTTATTTTATTTTAATTTTTCAATTTTGAATTGATTAAGTCACCATATTATTCATTATAAGTAGATATTAGTTGAAAAAAATTAATATTACAAAAATATATATTTTGCAGAAAAAAGTTTATACCATGGATTAAAAATGATAAAATATAGGCATAAGGTTAACCTATTAAACATCATTTATAATAGAGATTTCCATAAATCAATTCCAAACAGAGGGATATCATTAATCTTCCTGAATAACGCAATATGTATTTACATAACAGCAATGTAATTACCAAAATACAGATGTTATAATAATTAAAATAGTTCTCAATTATGATTTATGAAGATTAAGTAATAAACTAAATTTCAGAGTTCAATATATCTCACCTGGTATGAGGTATTCCAACTCCACCTTGTAGAATTTTATACAATTTACTTTCATCCAAAAGCTGAGCATGTCGAGCATTGACAGATTCCAATTTAACAGCAACTTCCTTGTAAAAGAAGGGAGGAGAAACCATATGAACTAAATATATATTTTTTAATTTGACACATAAAAAAAATAATAATTTGCTTAAGAATTATAATACAGAAAATCTTTCTATAGCTTCAGTTTTTTTTTTTATCTCTTTCCATCCCCCTTTATTGAAGGGGTTAAAAATGCAGCACCTATAAAGAAAATAATCTTATATTTTCAGTCTTGAAGGGTTTCTTATTTTTTTTTATTTATTCTCTCCTCCTCAAAAAAAGAAAGCTCCATTTTAATAATTCAGAACATGTTACAAAATTTTCTTTTCATGGTGCACTGATTGGCTATAAGTGTAACTACATATTTATTTGCAATATAATTGTTATATATATATTTTTTGTGTCAGAAAGCACTTTTGCTCCCTGTTATGTTAGAAATATTAGCAACCTTTAAAGGTTCTAACAATCTATTATGAATTAATAAAATCTATTTTATTTAATATATTTGAAAATAAAAAAAGGGAGGGAAGAGTAAAATTTGCTTTCAGCGTAAAAATTTTTAAATTTTTGTTTTGGAAGTTTAAACCTTTTTGTTAATATGTGGCAAACCAGTTGTTTTCAAAATGTCATCATTGAATAGTGATGGAACATAAATTTTGAAACTCATATATATATCATTATTTTTTCAATAAAAATAATTTCTCGCACTTCATTTTTATTTAGAGTTTTCAAGCAAGAATTCACATATATTTGCAGAATTATTTTAATTTCTGGTTTAGTTATCTATTTACAATGCAAAACGTTTAAATGTATCAAAATAAATACGGCAAATTTCACGAAACTGATAAACTAATACTCAAACAAATTACTATGCAGGGATTTCCATAAAAGCTAAATAGTCACTTAAGATGAACTTTCAGTAAAAGTCAACATATATATATATATATATGTGACAGCATCAGTACATAGTTTAATTTTTCTCCATTTCAGAATTATATCTATCTATCTATCTATATATATATTAAAGTCCACTTCCTTGTTTATCATGAAGAATCAAAGAAAATATTAAAATCTATATAATTTCCCCAGAAAATTCAATTACATTTAATTTTACATAATGAAATAGATAATACAAAATACATTTATAAATACAAAAAAAAAAAAAAAAGATACGTACTTCACCATTACTTATGTTAATTGCCAAATATATATCACCAAATGAACCACTACCTATTTTCCGTATAAGTCGGTATTTTAAACCTACAGTGAATGCAGACAACGATGATGATGAACTTGAACTAGCCATTATATATCACAAATTATGATTCATTTTAATTTAATAGCAAATAATTTTTTCTTTAAATTTATCAATACAGAGGATACAGAAACCAAAATACTTTTGCACATCCTGAAAATAAATAGTGACAATAACAGTTAAACTGCTAAATTTCATAATATATTCAATTTTTACATAAAATTTCAATCAAATAATTTATTTACGTATATTTGTGCTAATTCAGTAGCATTAAATAATAAAGAATGAATTCGACAGTTCTAAAAAGCATTTGGAAAATATCATATTGCTTTCATGTGAAAAATATGTTATATCGTTTAGATTTATTTTGTTTTATTTCTTTCTTATATCTTTGCGACTGCGTGGAAAATTTAGTTGACTGAATGCTTAATTCTAGGGAATTATTATTACGATCGATATCTTATTCTTTAATGATGATTAATTTGATCGATAGGAATAATGATTTCCTGGCAACAAATCCAATCGCTGCGTTTCTGACTTCAAAGGCGAACGTCATATTTGTGTTGTGATAGTTAAATGGCATATGTTTGTCGCATTTGGCCATTCCGCTAAAGTTTGACAATACCTTTTTTTTGGCGGTAATGACTGTACAAACGTTGTTCCAAATTTTGTAGAGAATTAAGATGCTCTAAATGCAGAAGTTTTATCTTCATATTACAAATATATATACCTAGATGTTATGGATAGAATTTAACAATTCATTATGAAAAAGCTATATTTGACTTGGTCAAATTCAGTCGTTAACTATAACTGAGGAAAATTAATTTATTTCCTAATGCTGGAATATAAGGCATAAATGATTATTGCAAATGAGATGCTTAATATAGAATATTAATAATAATATAATTGATGCATCTTTTTATATATTTATTTTTCATTTTTTTAAAAGAAGAACCATAGACTTTTACACCCTATTTGAAAGGGGGGGGGGATCTAAAGAATGGATTTAAGTATAATTACCAGCAAAACTTTTTGACAAAGTATTCTTAGACTATCTGTTCTAATTATAGATTTGTCATTTAGAAATATCTAAGATTTCATAATACAAGAATTATATGAGGCTGGATAATTTTTATCAGCATAGTTATCCAAAGTGTAGAATTTAACTATTTTATATTAGTACTATCAAAATTTCACCTCTCCTTCTAAAATTAATAACTCTTAAGATTTCTGGTAGCTTTTTAGAATTTCTGCATAAATTGCCAAATTCTTTTAAATGTAGATGACATGTATTAAAACAAATAAAAAACCATGATATTTATTCATGTGATATGAAATTCCAGTAGCATAATTAAAACTAGGAGGCATGCATATAGATAAATCTGTATACTCCATTATTAGTTTGATGGTATAAAAGTTGCAAAAATTAACTTTGTTTATTTTTAAAGCAAATAAATGTAGTAACTAAATTGATGCCAAAAAAAAAAAAAAAAGGCTGATTTATCAATTCTTAGTAATTGCATTTCAATTTTTCAAATACTTCAAGCTTATTGAATATGATAAAAACCAATTTGAAACACATAATTGATACATAATGTCTTAACAAATCCTGATTATATTTATAAATTACTTATTAAGTTCTATGTTAGTTATTTTTGTTACGTCTAGTAAGTGTCATACTTTTTAATGCTAAATTTCTGTCATAGTTTTTACTTTGTTAAAAAAAAAATGATTTATTGAAAAAATTTCATAAATTATAGCATAAGGAATTGAAACATATAGAAAACTATTGTAAAACTGAATAATGAACATTTTTAAATATATTTTCATCACACTATAATTATTAATATTATCAAAATTTAACTAAACTTTCTTTTCAAATTCTCATGACTTATTTTTTTAATTTAAATATATCATGCCATAAAAGAAAATATGCTCCATGGATTTAATACTATATTTTAAATTAAGGAGTTCTAGTTGAACAACTGTTACGATTAAATTTTTATACAATTACAATTTTTACAAATTAAATTTGTAAGAGTGATCTTGGATACTCTCTGATAAAAATAAATTTGTGTGTTGGATGCACAACACAAAACTATCAAAGTACAAAATCACATACCATATCTAAATCACTGCATTTTTGGAGTTATGCTTCTGAAAATACAGACATTTAACTCCTTGTTGAATTTGACAGATGTATTAAATATAGATATTCCATCTGTATACCTAATTATATCCATTTAGTTCTATTTATTTTGTAGTTATTGTGTTAACTGAATTCAAAGATCCAGATAGATGTCCTCTGAATAGCTTTCACTCAAAATGTGGTAGAAATCTACAAATTTGGTGTAAGAGCATGCATCAAATTTCATTCATCTAGCTTAGTTTTTATGGGTTATTTTTGTCGTAGGTCGAAGTTTTTCAGAAATGTATTGCTTGGACTAGGAAGTCTTCAAAATCTTGAGTTATAATTTTTTGATGATTACTATTTAATATGTTTATATAGATAATTTATATATGAGAGATAAAATACATGAGATTTCATATATGAGAAAGTAAAAACAGTATACTGACATAAACTTAATTTTGAATATAAATTTTTAGATATTGTTTTAGAAACCAAAAAAAAAAAATTACTTTTTAAATTAAATACAAATTGATATATAAAGATTTGAATTCTATATTTTATTTAGTAAATAGTACTGAACTATTTAACATTTTTTTCTAATTATTAGAAGACTTATACAATTTTATATCCTTTCTGCAATTCAATAAGCTTATGTAACTACAAGGTGCAACTTAGTGATAAATTTTCTGATAAATAGTATGCAATAATAAATTGGCATATTTTAAAAATCTTACTTCACTGATTATAAATTTTTATTAAATAAACTATTTTATTAAGATGGCTGTTATATTTCCTAAACAGCAATGTTTTCACATAATTGGATTTCAGAGTTTTCACTGAAGTTGATGAAATATCTGTCAAATTTTATTGATTTGAATTTTACATATTATTACTTTTTGATGTATGTAATAAATATTTTTCTATCAAAATAACTCAAAAGCATTAAGGTATTTCATTCATTAATGATAATTCTGTTGATTAGGATACATCTTGATGATTTAATTTAATTTTAAATTATTACTAGGTCCCGACTTTTAACTTTGAATTATTACTTAGTGCCCAAGGCAAAAATTTCTCTGGAGGTCCCACTGCTTTATTATTTAAGTAATGAATAATTTAGTACTTGTATATGATATTTTTAGATTTGGGGGCCTGGGGCAACTACTCCATATGCTTTTGCTTTAATTAAGATGTGATTATTATAGGGAATGCTTTAAACTTACAGCACTCGATCATCAGCTGTTAGATTTACTTCAGGAATTTCATGGGATCTAACACTGCTGGTATACTGCTTCATTTAGATTTGAAAATAATGAATTGAGTAAAGATTTCCATTTCAATGAAGATATATACACTGATGGAAAAAAAAAAAAAAATCCCAACACTAGGAAGGAGCTGTGGTAGATAAAGGAAATTTGGTAGGCGTGTTTATACATCTAAAAGATGCCGTCGATTCAAATTTCGAGCTACGCGCGTAAGTGTGGTGCTAGTAGCGACACCATGAACATGCAAATGAGGTTTGTTTTAAATAAGCGCTGTAAGGTTCGTGATCGTTGTTTACAGTTGAGATTTGTCGTAGTGGGTTAATGTTAGTCAAGGATGCCTCTGAGAAGACGAAGAAGCCATTATCAAAAACTCCCTGAGTTTGAACGAGGTCGTGTTGTAGGGCTACGAGAAGGTGGGTTTTCTTTCCGCGATATTGCTGAAAGACTTGGCAGGAATGTATCCACTGTGCATGAGTATTGGTGGCAGTGGTCAAGGGAAGGTACTGCCTCAAGAAGACCAGGTTCCGGTCGGCCACTTGGTACTACTGAGAGGGAAGACCGTCGTATTCGGCGTATGGCTGTGGCTAATCGTACTGCGTCTGCAGCTGATATTCGAGCTGCAGTTGGCACCACAGTGACACAACGAACTGTTACAAATCGGTTACTTCAAGGAAGGCTCCGAGCTAGACGCCCTGTACAGTGCATTCCACTGACTCCAAACCACTGACGTTTGCGACGTGAGTGGTGTCAAGCTAGAGCTCATTGGAGGACGGAGTGGAGATCTGTTGTGTTTTCTGATGAAAGCCGGTTCTGCCTTGATCGCAGTGATAGCCGTTTATTGGTTAGAAGGAGGCCAGGTGAACGCCTGCTAGTGACCTGTCTGCGGCCTAGACACACAGGGCCTACTCCTGGAGTTATGGTTTGGGGAGCAATTTCGTATGACAGCAGGAGCACTCTCGTGGTTAAATCCACGCACCCTGACTGCAAATTTGTACGTCAGGCTAGTGATACAACCTGTTGTGCTGCCATTCATGAACAGCATTCAAGGGGGTGTTTTCCAACAGGATAACGCTCGCCCTCAAATCGCTTTTGTAACCCAACATGCTTTACAGAGTGTCGACATGTTGCCTTGGCCCGCTAGGTCACCAGATCTTTCTCCAATCGAGCACGTATGGGACATCATTGGACGACAACTCCAGCGTCATCCACAACCAGCATTAACCGCCCATGGGCAACAGGCATGGAACTCCATCCCACAAACTGATATCCGACACAATGCATGCACGTTTGCATTCAAAATTCTGGCGGTTACACCGGTTACTAATGTACCAACATTTCACATTTGAAATGGCTCTTCTTACCAATGGCTCTACCTGTGATCTTGAAACTTTAATCAATTAAATATGTTACCTAGACAAATGTATTCCTAAAATTTCATTACTGTACAATAATTTTTTCGTGGTGTTGGGATTTTTTTTTCCATCAGTGTATATATATATATATATGTGTGTATTAATGATATTTTGGAATCTAATTTAAATTATATTTTTTTCATGATTTTATTTTCATCATAATTTAGCCCATATTCACTTCATTCCACAGTTTATTTCCTGATCCAATTCTCCCTTTTTTAAATTTATTTGAACACATACTCTATAAAATTGCACTGTTCAGCATCTTCCCACTCTTTAAGTGAAGGGATAAAAATGCTTAATGTCTGCATTAAAAAAAAATCCCTTCAGATGTTTTGTAATACAATTCTGATAAGGTTTATTTGACACATGTAGCCTTAGGAAAAAGAAATTTAGATATCTTTAAAAGAATTTTGCAAACATTAAGGATTTTTGTTCGAAGGTGGAATACAGATTATGTACTCTGAAACACATCATTGCCCTTATGAATGGATGCGAAATTGCAAGCGAGCTTAAAAAAGAATCTATTGGAGATGTTTGTATGCAGATTAAAACCTCCTGGAAAAAAATGATCACTAAATGTTTCCTTAATTGTGGAATCTGTTGTAGATCATTCATCGAAAGACAATTAAGATATTTTTGATGAATTGATGGTAAAAGAACAATTAACAGAACTCTTGAATCTTCCTGAAACAAAATACGATCCCAAATCTTTCCAGTGGAGTGCTTTGATGAAAGTTCCAATAGTGAATAATGCCTTTTGGTTAACGAGTCTATCAACAGTAAGCATTTCTTATGGTTAGAAATATACTTTTAAACTAAATGACAATTTGAAAAAATGATTGTTTCCAAGAAGCATAAAAATTTCAAACAGTCATATTATATCATTTGTACAATAAAATGTAAAAGACATCCATGAAATAAAACACTATTTTCCCTTTAGATATGTCTCAAACTTAATTATATTGCAGCAATTATTTTCAATTAAAAAAAAACCCATTCAAAGCAGCAAAAATTTTCTCGGAATGTCTGCCTGGAGAGGTTTCACTGTATTTAATTTTAATACACCACTGCTTAAATCAGCAACTTATTGGTTGTATTTAATAAAAAGCAAACTTAATACACTATTATTATGTAAGATATTGTTATAAATCTGTATAGTTGCTTCCCAGCACGATTAGCTCAATCATTGGGAAGACAGTATTAAGATCAGCTCTGTTGGATGCTTGTTCTTGCGTACAGCCAACCAGGTAGGGAACCGAGTCAATGATCCCAGAGCTGGCGACAAAATAAACAATACTAGAAACCACCAGAATTTCAGCCTATAGGAGCAGAAATATGCCTGAATATTCCAGAATCTTCTCTGACCGCATCTGGGAACTACAAAAGGCCAACAGTCTTAAGTTGCAGTCAAGTTCACCAAAGGACATGCATTGTGTGGAGCTCAAGCAATCGCTGAACTAAGCTGTGTGCTGAGTCCTGTGAGGCATAGTTAGTTGTGTAGCAGAGTTGGCAATTGGATATGGTGGAGATCTGTAGACACATAGAGAGATTGTAGAGTGAAGCTATGTTGATTATCTCCTTCTACCGATTTCTGTTTGGCCATTTTGTGTATTGTGGTTCTTGTTACTACCAATTGCTAATTTGGAGGCTACTATTTGCTGAAGTGTGTTCATTTCGGCTATGTTTAATAAGTTTTTGTTGTTTGTTATTGTGGCTTGCTGATTGTTTTCACACCATACATCCATTAAAAGTGAATTCGATTACTTTACAGGATTAGCAGAATAGAAATTCCGTAACAATATATTTTCTTTATTGCATTAAATTGATTTTCATTTAAGCCAATGTGTAAGAAATTTATTTAGGACAAGTATTAGTTTAATACAGTAACTTTTACTGAATTTCCATGGAACAAAAACATTAAAGGTATTTGATTTTTCCCTACACTCAGATAATAAATTTTTTTTAAAAATGAGTTTTCTTCCTATTAAACTTTTTTTGTATACTCCCTTGATTAAAAGGGTTTAATAATTCCCCCTATTGCATAAAACTTTTCTGCTGTGTCCAGCACTGCCAATGCCACAAGTGTTCAGTTTTATATATTAAAGTCCAGTATATCCTGCATCATAGTAGAGAAGAAAACAGGGTATGCATTTCGGAAGCATTAAAAATAGCTAAAACAACATTTGGTCCATTAACAGAATCATACAACATAATTTACTCACATTTTTTTTGCTATTGTATTAATTGAAGAATCTAGTTTAAAAATAGGAAAATAGATATTGAATTTGATAAGAATTTAGATGTTAAAATTAAGTATCAAATTTTAAAATGCCTAATATTGCATATTGATGTTTTTCAGTTTCATAATTCCATCATCTCACTGAAATAAGTTTCAAAGAAAATTATGAGTTGCAAAAATTGTAGATGCAAGAGATGATATTCTGTTGCTTTTCTTAGGTAATACTCAAAGGAAAAGTGCTTACTCAATATCTCTGAAAAGAAATCTGACTTTCTCAATAAAATTACCATAAAACCTTTTGGTAATTTTAAATCTTGCATTTGTTAGAAAAAAAAAAAGAGGAGGGGGAAAAATGTTTCTACTACTTTGTAATAAAGTTACAATGGTTCAGGCAAATAATTAGGAAATTAACTACCCCTTCCTAGAAAACTGTGAAATGTATAAATAAAATACATTAGCAACAAGCTTTTAATAATATTCTTTTATTACAGAGAAATTCAAAGGAAATTTATTTTAAAAATAAGTTTATAGTTTTAATGAAAGACGTGCTTTCCTAATAAAATTATAAATTCTGTTTTTTTACCCATTCTATTCTTTTCAAAATTCACAAGCTCCCTGCTACTATCTTGAACAATAGTAATATATATCTTTTCAAATAAAACATAAAATGAGAATTTATAAATTTCTTTTATGTGCTTTATATTTCCCAGTTTGCTTACATTTGTTAAACATAAAATAAATATAAATTTATACATGGAGCAATATAATTGCATGGAATTACATAGATATATTGAACTGCTAAATTTAAATATATTCTTAAATTAACAAATATGAAGATGTCATCTGCAAATAATTTAAAAAGAGAAATCTCAGTTGTACAGTACTAAATAATGTGCAGTATTTTAAACAAAGTTATATAAAACTATAACAGTCAAGAAAAATCTTTTTGTAGATTAAGGTTTGAAAACAAATTCTTTTAAAACAAGGAAAAGATTTTTGAAAAACAAGTTTGAAAATATAGCATAGTATGTTATATGGGCATCATTTATTTTAAATAAACACACAATACAGTTATTTGGGACCACACAAATGATACAAAATGGTACCATGTCGAAAAACAGCACATATTCCAATATTCATTGCTAATTCTCAGGCAATTTTACAATAGTGTTAAATACTGTGCATGGAGAATGATCACTTCAAAATAATTTACACTTTTATAGTGTATTGCAAAACATATATAGGGTACAATAAAAAAAATCCCACTAAAATATATACATTATACATATTTGAATGTAAAATATAATGAGTATCAAAAATATGATTCATATAATGCCAGAAACAAGTTTAAAAGGCTGAAGAGTCCAAATCAGAATTTGTAGAAAGGAGTGGTTTCCTTGCAGGCAAAGTTGGCTTGGCAAATCCTTTGAATTTTGGAAGCTTTTTGGGAAGACGAGAGATCTTTTTAACTCTGTGATTCTCTTTATTTTTTCCATTTTCACTAATGTCAGACTAAAAAAAATATTAAAAAAAGTCCTTATCAAATATTTTAAATTTTTACATGTATAGACAAAGAAAAACTCATAAACTCTATGAAGTTCACAAATGTGGACATCATTAACTACAGTAACTCTTGAGTATCCAGCTTAATATGGCAGAAGGGCAGGCTGCATAATAAAAATACCACATAAGCCAGATTTTGTGAATTCATTTCTTTGCCTACGAAAAGAAGAATAAGTTTTCATATGAAACATATTACATAATATGCATTTTCTCACTTCTTATTTTAGTACTAAAGACCCTATCTAAAGCTATGTTGAATATGAATGCAGCCTGATGAATCAATGAGTTTCCAGCGACATATCATGTTAAAATAAGAGACATTGTATTTATATATTGCATTGCACATTTTGAGAATTTATTACAGAAAAAGTATAATAAAGGATATAACTGTGGATATTCTATAATAACCAGCAAAATGCCAAAATAAATCGTAGTTTTAACTCTTAAGTAAGCCTAATTCTTAAGAAAACTGGCTCTAACTGATTTTATTTTTCACTGATAAGTGATTACACAGATATAAAAATATAATTCTAAGATGAGAGCCAAAACTTGCAGATTTAAGTTTTTCAAACAGTCCTTAATAGGTGACTGCTTCTGTAATGCCTTGTCTACCTCATTTAATTACAATAAAATTAGGCCAGATAGTAAGAAAGCTGTATATTGGATATTCAGGAATGTACTGTAAATGTACAACAGGGAAATTAGTACATTCATAAAAAAAAGTCTAACACATCAAAAGTACATAAAATGTTTCAAAGAATCTTTGAAATGTGATAGAACACCTGGATAAGCATACATTATTATAACTATACATGGGAAAGGAGTAATAATTTCTGTACACTACACATAAAGGGTGAGGAGTTAAAATTAATGGCGTTAATGAAGAAATTTCGAGGTCACAGTGAGAAACAGCTGCAAAAATCAAGTACTTTTGTCCATGTACATATAGCTCACATTTTCTGTTTCACAATAATGCATAGTTTTTATTGGTTTTTCTTTTTAAAATCAATTCTAGTGTATTTTAAAAATTTTTATATTTATTTCTGTATATGTGCAATACTTGAATAACATGCAATGCAAAACAAATGAGGTCTTTGGTTTTTGCTATATATATATATATATATATATATATATATATGTGCCTTTCCTATGACATCAATTTCCTATGCATTTTCCCCAAAAATTCCAACTTGATTTTTAGCAAGCAGCAGTATAACACAAGTAGGCAAGGGGGGGGGATGAGAGTATTCTTGATGTTAAAAAAATTGAAGATAATTTTAGTACTGACAAATAGAAAATAAATGACGATGGAAACTGTGAATCTAAAGAACAGTGCAATCAAGATGTATGAAGAAACTATTCTCATCTTCATTACAACTCTTTTCAAGTAAATCAGCATCACAAAATAATTATATAATGAACTGAAATTCCTCTCCATTATTATTATATTCTAAACCAAAACCTTCAGCATTTTTTTTCTAGTCCTTTTTAGAAATTAAGATCTACAATATGTTTATAGCTACACCCTAATTTAATTTTAAATACTCTGTTTTATACTTAAAGGTTGAATTAATACGAGACATGACAAAATACAAGGGATTTAATAATAATAATAAAAAAACAATCTTTAAAACTATTAAAAAATGATATTTGCAATGACAGTCAATAATAATAACCAACTCGATGCTTTCAGTGTGTTAATAAAACTATATTAATTGTAAAAATATCAGTGATTAAAAGTTTTAGAATTTGTAAAGAAAAAATTAAAACACAAACCACGGAGGATGCATTTGAATCAGTTTCGCATCCAGTTGAATCGTAATCATCACTTGTGAGGGATGCATTGTGTGAATTGACCTCACTTCCATTACCTTCTGGAGTGGTAATTTTTGATTCTTCACTTTCCTTTAGAAAAATGGGTTAGTTTAGTAAGAAATTTATTCAAAGAATGTCGGGAAAAAGATTATATATATATATATATAAATTACATCTAATTCAAAGGTCAATCTTCCAAGGATAGTAATGAAACCATTTTTTGTTCCTCTCCCTCTACTAATTGTTGATTTCAGTGTGCTGTGACTACTTTTTTATTCAACATGTTTTATATTTCAAAATTAAATATCTTGTGCTTTTCTGGCATATTCCTTATCCCAAATAATAGCATGCTGAACAAAACAATGGATTGTTGCATAGCTGGAAAGCAATTATTTGAATGGCAATCAAGCCATTATTTCAAAAACTAATGGAAATATTGGGGGGAAAAAAACCCTTACAAAATCTTTAATCAAAAGGCATTTTTTATTGACAAATTTTTCAATCTTATTAAACAAGATAATAATTTTAGAATAAATTATTATTTATTGAATACAGAACTAACAGAATGCCTTTTAACAAATCGTAAAGAAATGAGAAAATTATTTAATTTTTTTTAGAAGAAATCAATACGCAAAGAATTCATCCATTTAAATTTTTATGTTAACAGAAAAAAAAAATTTTAAATTTTTATTCTGGTTTTCAAAAGATGTTTTCAATGCTCTTCTAATATATAGGAAAAAAAAACAAGCAGATGAAAATTCACTGTTGAATAATTAGACACTTGGAAGATTAACTTTTAGATATAAATATCTTGTTAAAAATGTTAATGATTAATAAAAATGTCTTCGAATTTAATAAAGGTTAAAGAAGTAATCACAAAGACAAAAAATTATCAAACAAAGCAGCAAAATTTTGTAAAATATCATTTACATTTCTTTCTCAAAAATTATAATACCTTATTACTTTAGGAAGAATGACAGAAAATATAACTAGGCTGTATGAAAAAATATTACATAAGTAAACATACAGCATGTAGTTAATTTTTCTTTCACTGTTCTCTAATAGTATTTTCATGAAATATAAGAAATATTATTACAAGTGCAAAATTTTGAAAGTTCCTTTAGTAAATGTACAGATCCTTAATAAGGATAAATGCATAAAATAACATTATATATGTCATTAGACATATAGCCAAAATTAAACATATAAAAGCAGAAAAAAAATAGTATACTTAAAAAAAAATGATAAAGAATGTTTGAATTACATTGAAACTGTTTTCCAAAGGCAAATTAACAGCTAAATCTGTATCCATTGCTCGCTGTGAACGGAATCTTTGTAGAACACGATCTAAAGGAGAAGTAGCCACTAATTCTTTAGGATATGTGAAATTTTTACGTTGAGGTGTTTTACCTGAAAATGTAAATTATAAATTTTTTTAACATTAAATAATTTTATAAACAAAACAGAAGAGTAATTATCAAGATAAAAAAGGTCAAAAGGGCATATGAATGGATGAATAATCCTTTTGATGCATTGTAATTGCTCAATAACAACTTATCAAGTATCAACTTTATAATTCATATAAGTTGATACTTTGAGTTATCAAATAATCAGTTTAGTTCATAAAATTTCTCATCTTTAAAAGAAGCCTTTATTGATATAGCTTCACACATCTTCTATTTTTTGCCATTAAATCCAAATTGCAGAAAGTTTTTTTTTATTATTTTATTTATTTTTTATTATTATTTTTTGCTTAAAAACAAAAGAGAAATAAATAAAAGTCTTTGTCTTAAGAATTTCATTGTGATAAAATAGTTATTATAAATAAAAGTAATTCTGCAACAGGCACATTTTCTAGATAAAGTGGTAATATGAGTGGAAAAAGAAAAAATAAGAATAAATTAATAAATAATATACAATTAATATTCGTTCTGAAATGTTCTTAGTTTGAAAATAATCTTGCAAACAGAAGTCAAGTTATTAAAGCAAAAACATTAGGTTTAGTAAAAATATGAAAAATGAAATTGACTTTACCTGTAGGTATATCTTTAACAAGATCTTCAGCAATAAACTTTTCCATAGTAAAATCTAAATTTCGAATTTCTTCTTTTAACTGTGATTTTCTACTGTTTCTACTTTTCTCAGATTCTGAGATTTTGTTTATTGTTTCAGAAGTGGTGTTTTTCAATGATGAGTGACACTCTTTAATGCAATGCGCGGTTGAATTAACATTTTCCTCTAATAATGCAATAATAACCTGTGAAGTAAAAGTTTCAGAAATTGTATAAGATTAAGCCAGAATTCTTTTTATTTGATTTTAAAAGAAGTATTCTAAAATATTTTTAAAATACTAACATTGATATTTTGTTGATTGAATTCTTGTGCTTCCAGTATTGTAGAGTCAAAACCTTGAATTCTTTTTTTTAGTTCATCAAAATAATCCATTTGATTCTGAAAGAAAAGATAAAAGAAACAAAATGTTTTTTTTCTTCTTTTAATTAAACATATAAACCAATAAAATTAAAGAAATAACAGCTTGTTTGATGACACTGCCAAATAAATAAATACTTTTGTTGATGTTTCCAGATGGGTGGCAATTTCAGATGAAACAGATTTCTGACTTTTTATTACTTCATCGTTCTTCAGTGAAATCTATGAAACAGAATTGCAGAATGAAAGGAAGGAAAGCTATAAGCACATTATGAATAAACTTAAAATAGAATGAATTGTAATCAAATTTTAAATCTAAGACTGTTTTTATTTTATGTATAATATTTATGATTAAATATAGCATTTTAATAAAAACATAATGTGTTTCAAGCACAATCCTTTGGAAAAAAAAATAATAATTAAAAGATATCTTTATACTTACTTCTTTGATATTGATAGCACTGATTAGATCATTAAACTTTGACAAATCTTCTTCCTCTTTCACTTTTTGCAATATATTTACAGCTCTATAAAAATGATAATTAATTTAAAAAAATTAACAAAAATTAATAAATTAAATAAATAATACTAACTGAAATAGAAAATTAGCTTTAAGATTACAATTACTTAAAAGATAATTAATGAAATAAACTAATAATTAAAGCGAATATCAACAACTTAAAATACACTTTTACTTTCTCATATACATATTGAATGCAATGAGAAATACAATAATTCTTACAGAAAAATATTATTTCAGGGTTTTCATGAATTTCCCTTTCAAACATTATTACCCTGCATCGCACACATGCATATGTACAAACACAAGAAATATTTCTATAGGACTGTAAGTGATATTATAACAAAAAGTTAGACAAAGGAAATTTGGTATATAGCCATTAAACTAAAAATGTAGATCTAAATAAAATTTAATATTAAACTCATCTGTGTTACAAAGCTTACACTGTTTGTTTATATATCATCATGCTGATGCAAAATTTTCACAAGAGGCTTTGATACAAGGTTTTATCAATGATATTCCAAAAGTTGTAGCAATTTTTTAATTAAATTTTGTCTATCTTTATGCTTGAGTATAATATTTGAAAGTGAACTGGTAAATAGGATGAGGTTTTCTACATTATACAGTGAAACTAAACCCCAAACTAAAATTAAAATATTGGAGAAAATTAAATGAAAATTCTCCAGCTCAGATAGCTTTTATAAAAATAAAAGCATTTTACAGAAGATTTTTGAAATGGAAGTGTCCAAGTTTTGATATATTTTTCTTTTTACCTTTCAATGATAGTTGTTTTTGTTATTTATATTCAGCTTCAAACATTAAAGACTAATTTCAAATTTACAGTTTTTTTCCCTATTATTTATTCTTTTATTCCCATGTTGATTAACATACTGATAATCATTAGCTTTGAGACAATAAGCAATACTACTATAATTAGAAAAATTCAGATATTTTTCACAGTGAAATAAAACTTTCATATACATTACTAAATAGATTAAAGAAAAAAATTCTAATCTCTCTTATCTTCAAAATGAGACTAATGCAAATTATCATATAGAATGCCATGTTAATGATGTGAAAATTAAGTTTACACAGGACATCGCAAAAATGTATTCATATTTTCCTTAACATTTGCATTAAAAAAACTATTGTATATCAAGTTAATAATAACATAAATTTAGAATTTGTTTCTCTATTCAAAGAGGCAATGCCTGTCTATAGACACAACAGATACTCATTTAAGAACTGTAAAAATGAAGAAGTATACCAAGTGATGATATTACAGTGCATTTTTTTTTTCCCCAACAATTATTTTCAACTTGCCACCTAAATTTCAACTCATAGTAATGCCACATTTTAAAGAATATAACAGCTATTTTAGGATAAATATTATAATTCTGAGCTATGATCATATATGATGATCTAAACTGATATCTCTTCTTAATTTTTTAAAATCATATCAGCAGAAGAAATTTTTAACTGATTCACTGAAATTAGTTACACTACATGTACACTAGGTCTAATTATATCTAAGTATGTTGGATCTTTTGGCGAAATTGGGTTTCAATTGAGAGATCCCCTCCCCACACATACAGTTACAAAGAATTTTAAAGACCAAGGTACCACAGTCCTTTGTCAACAGCAGAATGTTATCATTTATCAACTTTTTTGATTCAGGCATTCCCACAAAAAGTAAGCCAATGAGAGAGAAAGATTTGGAAAGTACCCATTTCATGTTCTAGCCATTATTTCCCCAGAATTCTATCAAAGCAAATCCTTGTTTAATTCATATGTTAAAGTAATAAATTGACTTTGAACATAGTTAAAATATTTAGTACTTTTAGTTTATCCTATTTTATCATTCGTAATGTTGTAAATGCTGATGCACAAAACAAGTCTTACTTTAAAAATTATTTGCTTGATGTATAATATTTAATAGTATATGCTTTTAATAAAAAATAAAATATGATAATATATAGGAGCTTACTCTTTCACAGGTTGAATGTCATCAACAGCACTGTTTAGCTTTTGTTTGTATTCTTCAAACTGAAACAGTAATTTTAATTTAAAAATAACTCTTCATTTTAACATATATAAAGCATTAAACTGCTTATGAAAGAGTATATAAGTAAATACAGCCAAAGAAAAACAAGCAAATAAGCTATTGTACATTTAAAATAACTTTTGAAAACATTCAAATATTTTGGCAGACATGAAATTAAAGCACGATAACATTAAAAATATCTGTTTCAAATAACCAAAATAACAGAATAATCTTAGGACTACAGTGCACGGTTAGAATATATATGAGAATAGTTTTCAATGTTTTCCTACTAATTGATTTGTAAATATTTCAAATAAATGAATATTTCAGCTACCAATTTATAAAAAAGAAATCTAACTTTAACAACACAATATGTATTTAATTTTAACAACTCATAACTTTGCAGATGTATAGCAAAAAAGACAACATATTTGGAATCTTCAGTTTATTTTTCAAGAGGAAGATAAATGATATGTGTCTATTTACATAACAGCACAAGAGCAAAGTGTCAGTTTAGAAAAGAAAATCTTGGCTATCTTAGAAGCTGTGATGTAGGTGTTAGAAATAAAAGGAAGCAAATGTTATGGTATAAGAATTTATCACCATATCTTATAATATTTTAAGACTAGCCGCCTTTGGCGACCAGCCGGCTCGCCATGAGTAATGGGTTCTAAAATTTTCAATTAAATCACATATTCATTAGCCTTGAAGTAACTCTGGGCATTGATTGGCCTGAAATTAATATTTTCTTTAAGATGATGGACTGAAAGTTCTAAAAGAACGCATTTTCCTAATAATATTCCTTAATTTTATAAGTCAGTCAGTTTTAATGATTGATTTAGAAGACTGATTGATGTAACAACTTTTATTTAAAATATTAATCAAAATATTTTGTAAAACATGGCTCACAGAGCAAAGTATGAAGAAATCTAAAACTCATCATTCATAAATGCATTGTTTGACTCAAACTACATAAAATGTAATTATTTCCTTCATTTAGATCAAATTAATAGTATTAAACAATATATATGCCTATTAATAATATTTTACAAATTGGCCATTGGAAAGGAATTTGAATGCATATCCTATATAAATAAAGATAATGTATTGAATTAATGATTTAAATATTGCAAACGATCATAGAATCCTTTGCCTTACATTTTTAAAAGAAAATATCACATTTTATATTCATTTTATTTTATCCAGTCACGTGTTAAAAGTTGCATTTCTTTAGATTTATTTTGTGATGATAGTTTTTTTTTACTCGAACTTCCGGCATTCTTTTATTTTATCCAGTCACCTGATAAAAACATAATTAATATATTTTTTTAAAAATTCGTTAAAAATAGAAGCTTACATTATAAATTAAAAAAACTGATACCATTAGAAAGTTAATTTTTTATCTTTAAATTGATATAAAAATTAAGTTTGTGCAATAATATTTTCGGAAGTTATAGTGGATAAACATCGAAATATCGCTTAGTTTTTAATTAATTCAAATTCTAATTAAAAATTCGAAAAAAAAGGGCTCCGAGGTGCACATTCCCGACCTCCAAGGTATACATGTACCAAATTTGGTAGCTGTAAGTCCAACGGTCTGGCCTGTAAAGCGCCAACACACACACACATTGAGCTTTATTATATGTATAGATATGAAGCAATTGTGAACAATTTATTTATCTTTAGCTAGTTTAAATTATGTCTCTTATTTTCTTGATTAGATGTTAATAGGTGATAGTCAGTTCCAAAATAATTCCTTTTGGTAGTTTAATTTCCATGATAAGTTATTTCATGTTTCTAAACAGTACTTATTATTTGCCTTCACATGGATTGTTATCATTGAAAGCAATGCCTAATATTTCATATTTAGAAAATATTGATTCAGATGCTTTTAAGCACAATATTTACAAAATATGCAACTGCTGATTTAATGATATGTATATTTTCGATGATACAATTTGAAACATGATTAATAATAAAACTTTTTTCAGTAATTAGTTGAATAATTGTAGCATTCCCAAAAAATCATACTACAATAAAATTATACAGACATCCAAAATTTCAATATACATTCCCTTTGTTAGCTAACAGTAATAAAATAAGTACATATAAATATAAACTTACTTGAAGCAAGTGTTTTTCTCCTTCTGCTTCCATTTCTACATAATTATTCAATTCAGCAAGACTTTTAGCCAAATCTGCAGCAACTTTTTTAACTTTCTAAAATAAATAGACCAATACATTGAAATCTAATCTAGTAAATAATACAGAATCTTTTTATTATTAATTAAAAGAATATTTTCTTGTTACGAGAAGTAAAATTAGAATTTCTAGCTGTAAAATATTTACTGGGAGGTGGCATGATAAAACAGAAAATGGATAATTTCTTACCAAAAATATTATTTTAAAATCCTTAAAATGCTAATATTTAATAAATTACTAATAACTAAAAATAAATTATTCAGTCATTTTCAAATAATATAATGTTTGATAGTGGATTCTAAAACCCTCCGTGCTTTTGCACATGCATTAAGATGGGTTTAATTCATCAAAATAGATGTGCGAAGAATGCTGATAGAAAGAGATGTTTACATATAACAATAATGTAAACTTGTATTACTTGTGGTTTTATGAGATGCAAAGTATTGTAGATAATTAGTAACACCGATGCAAAAAGGTGCTAATATGCAGTAAAATATTTCAGTGCAAGTTTTATTTAAAGCAATAGATAAAAGTTTAAACTATGAAGAATAAATAAAAAATTCTGTTTTTAAAATTTGGCAATTTTAAAAAGTGATCATTTTAAACAACTAATTTTTTTACAAGATAATAATTAAAAATATAACTTTTTTAAATTAAAAATATTTTTTATATGTAATTGAATTTTTTGACATTTTAACATGAGCAAAGAATTAGTTGTTTGTTTATTCAATTCAAAACATTTTATTTGATGAACTGCAGTTAATATGAAAAGTCTAAAAAATGTTTTTTAATATATTTTGATATTTAAAAAAGCATCATTATTAATGATTTTTCTATTTAAGAATATTTTATTTTTAAATATATTACATGAAATAATTTAAATTACACGAAAAAATTAATAACTACACCAGAAAGCTTTTTTGCCATTTGTATTAGCCATATCAATACACAATTTTGAGTTAAAATTAGATGGGGTCAGAAACAACAGAACATTCACATGCACATAAAAAATAATGCTAATAATAATTGAATGAAAAAGTATCTAATGGGGAATTTATAATGAAAGGTGTATTCTGGAAGTACGCACACACTTTAATGCTTCATCCATTAATTAGATAAAATCATCAAAAAGTGACCATCTCAGGATACTGAAATGAACAGTAGGTGCTGTTCAATGAGGGAGGGGAGACTACATTCTTAATGTTAATAATCCTTTACTTTTCATGATTTTTACAGATAAAGTATTAATTTTGAAAACTGCCATGTTGTTTTAACATAAGTTTGAATTAGTTTCAAATATTTCAGTCGAATGATTTTTGGAAATTATAGAAATGTGTTTAAAATGTACCATTGCCTTTATTGAAATGCAGAAGAGGAGGGTAAATTGAAAAATGTTTTGTATTGTTTCAGTAATATAATTTTGCAGTAATAAAGAAAACTTATATACAAGATAAAAATTGCTTACGATTTAAATAGATTAAATTTTCCCAATCTTTTAAGCAGATCTAAAAGACGAGTTAATATTTTTTAAAAATATATCTTAATGTCTAAAATAACTTATTCATATTCTTGAATTAGTAACTAAAACCAATTAAAAAAATCTTTACAATTACCGAAATATAGCAAGGCTATTTCATCTTTCAGAGTTATGGAATAAAAGAGAAGCATATTAAATTTTTTTTTAAAAAATTGAGTCATACTATTTATATTAATTTCTTATAAAAAACGGTAAAAAAATACATGTAACCTATTGAACCAGGATGCACATTCAGTAAGCACAATTATTTAAATATAATCGGGGATTTAGTTTGATATTAACCACTCCAAACCCTAGTAACTTAAAACAAAAAAAGTGAAAACTCAGTTTTAATTTATGGTGAATTCTTATAATTACCCATTTATGTGAAACAATATAAAATGTTATTTGAATATATAAATTTTTAACCTGTTCATTTCTTGCCACATATATTTTATGTTTCTAAATGATTATAATATTGAGACTTATATTTCACAATTAAAAATTGGTCTTATTGTTGTTCACAAAAAAATTTCTTGAAAATGTTAAGATTTTTGTTTATTCTATAAAAATTCCTAACAAAAGCTTAGTTATCATAAATTCATTCACAACTTAAGTTGGTTGATTATTTGAATTTCATATGGCTGTATCAAAAATTTGCATGAAATATTTTCTTTTTTGCTCTCTTGATTTACCTACATTCCATGTCAGCTAGTAGAATTTACCTGCTTCATAAATATTTTGCACTGATATCCAAAATGGTTTTCCCCCCAGAAAAAGCATTTCTTTTTTGGAAGAAATAGTCTTTTTAAAACCTATCACATAGAATCAGATTTCTAACTAGTAGATAAATACATACGAGTTTAAAAATTGAAATGAATAGTTCTTTGTATCTGATTCTTTACTTATCATTACAAAGCTCTTTTATAGAAAATGACTAAGATTAAGGGGAAGGAGGGAGGTTCAGTTCAAAAATATTTTCAAATCATTTTCTGAAAATTCTGCCCAATATTTAAATTTTGTAGTTAAATATGACGTCTTAAAATTGTTAACGTAAATGTAATAACAAAAAATGGCATTTTTTAAAGATACTGTCAGTTATAAAAAGATGAATAAATATTGAAAAGTTTTGTTTACCTCTTCTCTATCCTTTTTAGATTGTAAAGCTGATCTAGAATGTTTCATCAACTCTTCAACAATGGAATTGTGTTTTTCAAAAAATAAATCTAATGTGTTGTTCATTTCACAAAGCATTTCTTTTTCTTTTGTGATCTGAGCCTCAACAGTACTCTTATGTTCATTTATCTGCAAATAAATAATATATATATATAACATGAGAAAGGTGCTTAAATCAAACGTATGATAGCAATTCTATCCAGAAAGTAAAAATGCCAAACTAGACAGACCTTTTGACAAAGTTTGCTGTGATTATCTTCGAACAAGTTGAGCATTTCTGAATTTACAACAGCAAGTTGAGTAAAGAATGATGGCAGATTTTCATTCAAAAATGTTTCTTTTTCGTCATTTTGTTCAATCTAGAAAACAAAAACAAAAGAATGTAACATTAATTCTAAAATCAACAAAAGAAAACATAATCTAATGCATTTGTTTATCCCTTAGTTATAAATGTTATCAGTATTAAGAATGATTTAATATCCATAAAATTAGTGTATACAGCATTTTAGATAGAGTAATACAAATGCAGCCAGAAAACAAAACATTAATACATTTAATGTTTCTTTAAGAGATAAATAAAAAAATTAATAAAACCATATTCAAATTTACATTTTATAATTAGTTTATTATTAAAGAAAAATAAATAAGATATCTTTCCTTTCATTAAACCCAGCTGCAGTTATTTCCTCCATAGTTTGATAGAACAGATAAACAGACATAGAAATCTAATATATTCTATAAATTATATTTCTATGACCCTTAAATTAAATTGCAGTTACATAAAGGTGAGATGGAAATTATATTTCAAGGAAAAACGAAAACTGATTTCTTATCATAACTTTATTATTTTAAACATATACAAATAAAATTGCAAAAAAATTTAATCACCTTCTTTGAATCAATAGACTGAGACATTGTTATAGCCCATTCCTTTTGATTAGAAGTTTCTTTATTTAACGAAGACAAAAAATCTTGTAGACTGGAACTAGAATCATTGGATAAATTATGCAAACACGAGGATACCTTCTGTTGAAATTCTACAAAACCATTCATAATCTTGTCTGCAAAAAGAGAGAATTTATTAATTTTTTTTAAAGTAATAATAATAAAACAGAAAAGTCTTCTCAAAATTTTCTTGAATATTTTCTAACACTAGTATTATGCCTCCCTTATCAGAATAAAATTGTGGACTTGGAGATGGATTTATTGCCTGAAGACTTGAGGTATTCACAGTAATGAATACCACTTCTAATTTTTATTTTTAGAGTCTCATACACAAGACTACTTTGTAGTATAGTATAATTTATTTGTTTAAAGAAAACTGAATATACATTTTTGGATGCTTTTTTTATTGTGTGGTTGAAACCAAAATTTCATATATATCTACAATTTCAAGTAACAGTCTTAAATATCATATTTCATCCAAGTTGCTGCATTTTTAAATTATCACATTTATATACATGTGAAAGTACAAGCTCACAGATGGATAACCTTTCAGTAGATTTGGTTTCAAATCTAATAAATATATACAGTTTAGATTCTATGTCCCAAATATCATTTATCTTAGTTATTGTACTTTTGAATACTATATTTACATACATAGATAAATCAGATAATAGATTATGCTCATGTTGTTGTTGTCATGTCCGTGTTTTTCACGGAAAGGGGGTGCAGTAGCTTCCGTGGGTAAAGACCCCTGAGCACCCAGAGGGCAGAAGTCCGACTTCTAGCTCACACACACGACACAACCCTTTTTAGGGGGTGGTCGAATTCATTCATACACTCATTCATCCGTCAGCAAGTCGGAATTTAGATCCAAATCAGAGACCAACTCATCCCTGATTCAGTACCCCCAGAGGTATCGTTTTGTTATGGGAACTTGGAGGACTTTGCAGTCTCGACATATTTAACGTGCCCCAACTGCCATTAGCCAACATGGTGGTCTTTGGTCAAGACAAGGACAGAACCCGCGACCTTTCGGTTACGAGACTGACACTCTACCAACCAGGCTACCGCGGCCTAGATTATGCTCATAAATCCATTGATAGTTTATGCTCAACATCCAATATGGATCTACACTTTCACTGCCAAATTTTATTTATATCACTTTTAGATTTTAGTGTTATTGTGTAATTTGTATTCAGGCAACTATACTTAGTATGAGTGGATTTTATTCAAAATTTAATAAATTCTGCAAATTTGGTATAAAGACAAGATACCAAATTTCATAAAACCAACTCAAAGTATTTATTAATTACTATGTTCACAGATGATAGATATGCTTACAAAAAGTTTTCTTTGGATTTGGGAGTCTGAAATATGAAAATCTATCAAAAACTTGATTTTTACTGTTTTGATGATTTCAATATTTCCTTTTAGTATATGAGAAAATGAAAAAGAATATATTAAAAGAAAAGAACACCAACAAAGAAACATTAAAAAAAATACTGTATTAACCAGCTAAAAAGGAGAGATGACTTTATATTCAGGAACCATATTTATTACATATGCAAAATCATTTTAATTTTATTTAATATAACTAGAGGTTTTTAGGTGTTTTTAAATATATATATATATATTTTAAATTTAATAACTTCCACTCTTAAAAAAAAACCTTTTGCATGTAAAGTTTGATTAGCTTAATTAGATTATTGTTCCATAGTTGAACTATACAAAAGTCACATTAGATTAGATTTTTTAATTTTCAAATGTAGTTAGATGTTGGCTTTGTCATTTAAACTGGTATTCCTTCTACAACTTCTTACCATATCATGGAGGAAAATGAAGAAACGCTTGAAGATAAAGATATTAATTAGTGTTACATATCAGATAATAAAATCAAAAGTTATAGAAAAAAAGGCATAAGTGAATAACAAGGGATTAAGGTGATTACGATATACAACATTTCTAATTTAAAGATTAGAAAGTATATTAATAATAATTTTACTGACAATCAAATTCATAGAGTTTGTCTAATTAATTATCAGGCATAAAATATTCATATCATTCTATAAAAACCCATTTAGAAGTAAGAAGAAATAAATACATTTTGAAAAGAAAGAATTTTGATTCCATTTTAGACAGTTGAATCAATCTAAATAAACTCATAATTTTTTTTGTTCCCAACAGAAATTTAAAATATTGCCTTTTATTTATTTATTTATTCAAATACTGCAAAGAAAGAGAAAGGTTATAGAGACAATTTTATGATGATATAGTGAAGTCATTTTCATATTAATTAAAAACTATGCTTTTTTTGCACATATGCAGTATTGCATCAGTATTTAATATCATCTTAGCAGATAGAATTTAAAGAACTTAAAACATGGGAGAAAGAACTTATTAATTAAATTTTATTATATCTTAAAAATAATGAAAAAAGTTTATTGGACTTTTTAAAAATTTGACTTATTTTAAAACAATTCTTCAATTAAGGAAGCCATCCCTATGTCCAATATTCTACACTAAACCAGCATAAGAAAATCCACTTCGATTTAACAAACATCAATCCTCCATACATTGTAGATGTTTGGTGTAATCCATTATTCACATGCTAGATTTTTAACAAAGCAAAGATACTATGAAAATCCCTTTTAATATTTTTAATATGTAAAAAGAAGCAGAAGTAAAGAAAAACATTGTTCTTACCTAAATCTTCTTTCATACTTTGAAGAAAATATATTTCTCTCTCCTTATCTTCTGTAATAATATCATCTAGTCTGGCACATTGCCACTGATGCAATTTTCTGAAGTTCTGGCAACTACTTTCATTTATTTTTTCTACCTGCTTTTTACGATCAATTTTTTCATGAAGTTGATTCACGTCATTTGTGGTTTCATTGGCAACTTCAAGTAACTGCAAAAAAAAAAAAAAAATTATGTACATTGATGAAAATAAGTAATATAAGTAAAAATAAGAATCTGTAATACAGTTTATAAATTTAAAAATATATGTTACCATATGTGCCTGCTGAGACAACTTGTTTTCAGTTCTCTTTTGGACATTAATTAAATATTCCTTTTCATCTCTATCTAAAGCTGTCTTAGACAACACCTGAAAAAAATTTATTGATAAGAAAATGTTTTAAATCAATACGTAATCATAATTATGGTTAAAATCAAATGTAATCTCAGTTAAAAAAATAAGTGAAAGCAACTTATAGGTAAATATTTACTTTTTGAGTATAACATAAAGCATTTGTTGTATTGGAAAGCTCTGATGCAGTTTCTTGATACTTTTGTGCAGTTTCATGCAACTGCTCAGATGTTTTCTCTAATTCTTCTTTTGTTAAGACAAACATTTCTTCAATCTAAAAGATAATCATGATAAGCTATAAATCAATAAAATACTCAACAATAAAGATATCACAAACTTATTCAGTCAATAAGTTCACAATGGTTTTAAATCTAACTCTTTTTAATACAATAGCTTCCAGTTTGAACAAGAAATATAAGGCTAATCATATAGCAAATGACATAATTACAGAAAGAAGAAGAATATATATGCTGAATTCAGTAAAAAGATGTGAATAGTCTTCTAATACACATAAAATTATCTGGCATTATATTGTAACATATACTTAACTTATCAAAAATTTTGAAATGTAAATTACATTCTGTACCTTTTATTATCATAAGTGACTGTTTATAAGTTGTTGATATTGCTTAAAAATGCCATTTATAATAAATAAAAGAAAATTTTTTTCACAAGAAATTTAATTATATTATAGCAATATAACCAGGCAGTTAGGAAACAGATAAATATGAATAATCTGATTCTACTTTTATAAAAGAAAAACCACACATACATAATACAATTATACCTTCTTTTTAACGATAGAAAAATTCTACTGAATGAACTAACTTATTCTAAAACATTTTTTCATATAATTCAAAAATAAAAATAGCAAACCACTAAGTTATCTGAAATTAACAAAAAGAGATATAATAAATACTGGATTGCATGGATAAGGGAGGGGGACCTGGATATGAAAACTTGAAAGGTATATGAATAGATTGTCATGACAATTCATAAATCATGGGCCAAGAAATTGTAAAAAATCAAATGCTCCCTTAATCAAAAAGCCTGATGTAGACAACAGAAAAAACTTTTACATTACTATGAGAAAACTTAAATTAAAAGTATTAAGCTTTTTAATAATTGATTAAAGCATTTATATACTTTGATTTTTCTTAAATATAAAAATGGAGCTCGCTGTTGTATCAGCAATAGCCTGTTATATACTAAATATATGCTTTTTCTTCAAAAGCAACACAGAAACTACAATACATATGTTATCATGTCCTAAGATTTGTTGAAAAATATGGTGAGTCAACACCAACTGATCTTCTAATGAAAATATTGTGAGAAATACAAGAAAAAAATTGTCAAGTTTTTGTAAATGATTAATTTATAAATCATAAATTGTTATTAAATCTATATAAGTGTAATTAAGTAAGTAATGAATAAGTGTAATCAACAAAGATATTTTTGAATGCAAATATTTCTAATTTATTAACTGAAATTAATAAATAAATAATAGATGTTTATTATTTAAACTGGAAAAAAATAATTATTTAAGATGATTCTTTCCCATATTTAGTTCATTTTATAAAGGTTGTACCGAACATAAAATTTTTTCATATGAAATAATGTAATTTTACACATTATCTGTCACCACACCAAATATTTAAAACCATGCAATTTCTAAATTTTAATGAAAAGTATTGCACTGATTAATTAATAAATAGTAAGTAAAGCAAAAATGTCCAAGTAATTTTTTAAAGTTGCTAAAGTAATTTGTATAAGCATTCTTTATTCTTTCCTTTTTTGGGGGGGGGGGGGGGGGAGAATATATGGTAGCAATTACAAACATATAAAAATTAAAACTTCAAGGGGGAAAGGTATTTTTTCTTTCTTTTTTAGATTTATTTACCAGCTGCTCAAAAACATATTCAGCATATAATCCAATTTTTGCACACAATGATGTTTAAATAACATACCTTTTTATTTTCTTCTTTCAATATTTCTATTTTTTCTTCAAGTTCTTTCATCATACTTTCTTTTTCAGTTATTGAATTCAACAAAGCACTGCAAAATAGAGATGTTAATATACTTAAATAATACTAAGCTATGCATGATTCTGTTAAAGGAGGAAGGGTTAAGGATAAATATGTGATGTGTTTCACCATTTAACTGATTTATTTCATTTACTATCTTATAAAATGACACTTTCTATTTTGGAAATATTTTCTTATTTTGATTCTAATAGAAATTTATTGAATACTTAACTTATCTATGTATTTGGAGTAATTTTAATATTGAATTATAATTGTTATGAATGGTTTATTTTTTGGTTACACTATCAAAATTCTATAAATCGATGCCCTTATGGCATTCAGGCAAAACAGTTAAGCCATTATAAGAGAGAAAGTTAAATAAGTGATATGAAAATAAGGAAAATTAACTTTCCTATTAAGAGTATTAAACTTAAAATTAATACAAATAGTTTATTTTTAAAATTATATACTATTAATGATATATAGCTTCTAATCCTACTCCATATATGTACAGGTGTGATAAAATAAAAATCTGATTTAAAGGAGGGGAGGGGGGAGGCATATTTCTGAAAAACTTCAAAGGCAAGGAAAACAAAATCCAGTTTAATAGATGGAAAGAGTGACATTAAAAAAATCAATAAAACAAATAAAATTCTTAAAAGCACCCAAGAAAATTCATTTATTAAGCTTATAGAAAAATAATTTCTATACAAAATTAACTGAATAAAATCATAAAAATAATACAAACAGAAAAAAATATTTTAAAACTTTTTAAAATGATTTTTTTTTTAAGCAAGAGAGGATTTTAAAAAAAATCACTTCCTCTTTACAAGAAATAGAAAAAAAAAACTTCAATTACTGTTTTTTCTTAATAGCTAAATCACTACTATTCTAAGTAGAAATTTGTTTTTAAGCAAATGATTTTACAATGAAAACTAAATAAAAATCCTCAAAAGATATAACAAACTCTGAGTTGATTTTCAAATAATAAACAAAGTTAGCTTAGCCAAAACATATAATTTTTACTAATAAACAAATTATTAAACAAAAATTGTGTTTTCCAGATGAAAAATATCAGATAAGGGTATATACTTAATGCAACTTACGAATAGTTATCTGCATCAACAAAAAATCCATCTTTATTTCGAAGAGCAGCTAGGTCTCTTCGTAAACGTTCAATTTCTTCAGTATATTCCTATAAAATATTATATTTAGAAGCTTAGATATCTAAAGTATATCATTAAAAACAATGCATTTTATTACTGAATACTTAGAAAAATTTAGTGATGAAATCCGAATTAGAGCATTTTAATTATAATACCAGATGAAGCAAAGATCAATTTACAAATTTCGGAAGTAAAAGCTAAAATCTTTATTTTTGATTTCATTGAACTTGCTTTAAATTTTTGGAAAACTTTTAATTTCATATGAATTTAAAACATTTTTTTTCTCATTTGAAAATTAGATGAAAAAGAAAAATCAGTTTATTAAATTCTTGATTTTGGTTTCAGACACAAAACATTTTCATTTTTTTTTTTCAGAGGAACTTGTACAAATAGCATTTTAAGGCATTCTAATTTTTAAAACAAATAATTTACTTTATGAGTAAATTTAGAATTATAATAAATAAAAAAACACAGGCAAGTTAAATTACAAATCAAATTTCCCTAACTTATTTAAAGTATATTTGAAATATACATTAAACAATAAAATGTATTGTAATATCAGGCTAAATTTGACAGAATTAAAAAAAAAAATTGTTTTAAAATAACACATAATGTTCAGAAAGAAGAAGAATTTTCATGTTTATAAAGAAATAAATGGCATTAAAAGGTTTTTCATAACTAATCAAACAGTGCCATTTCAAATTATTACATTAAAAATAAAATGATAAACCATTTGCTTTAAAATGTGAGAAGCTATATTTTGCTTAAAGTAAAAGGAATGAAAAATGACAGATAATATATAATTAAAAAAATAATAATAATTTGATATTACAATCGCTAACAGTCTTACAATTATTAAAAAATATATAATGGAATTTTTTAATTTAGCACATACTCTGTCAACACATACAGAATTAGTATTTAAAATACTTTTTCAAATAAAATATATAACTAAATTAATCTTTATACTTAAGGAGAGAGAAAACTAACCTTAATAAGTGCACGCTTGGTCATCTTCTGATTGACCTCAGGACGTATAGTAATACTCTTAGCTTTAGTTGCATAATCAAGTGTGCTAATAGTTTCATCAAAATTGCAAAGAGCAGGTGATATGGTAGCAATAATTGATGTTTTTGTATGCCCACCAAGAGAATCTTGTAGAAGGCGAGTAAGTTTGCTTTCTCTGAAATAAACAATACATATATAGTATCATATGAAAGAAAAATGGTATGGAGCTTTTTTTTAAACTAAAAATACTACATGCTTAAATATTATATTTATATTCTGTTCAAAATTTTTTTAAAGCAGTACAAACAATTTTAATAAATCATACGTTAAGTCTATTTAATGATCAAAATTGATTTTTGATTTGAAATTCTTCCTAGGCTCTAAAATTAAATATCATGATTTTAAGGAAACAGTCCAACATTTATCTTTAAACAATATTTCCTTTTTAAATCCATAATGAGTAAAGCATAGCATACTGTCCAGTTTTTGAATATATATAATTTCAGAAAGGAATGAACCAATGCCTGGTTTTTTCAGAGCGAAAATGAAATCAGAAGTTAAATGTTACTATGAAGCTGAAATGAAAGTTGAATGATTAAGAAATACTTTTCAGAACGGTGGTCTAAGTGGAAATCATATATGTAAAGAAATAATTTTTATTATATTAAATACAAAATTAATTAGCTATATTTGAAATTAATATAGGCACACATTCAAAGGAATTACTAAAAATGTAAGTTTTCATTTAAAGAAATTTGAGCATTTAAAATGATGTAATGATTCTTTTTCCTAATAAAATTATACAACACTGAAAGTGAAATTTATTAATAAAAAGAGATTGAATTTCTTTAATGTTTACGTTTTCTTGGATTAACATATTTATATAATAGCTAGTATATATATATTTGAGTGTTACCTATATGGAATATGTGGCTGCTTTTCAATTAAAGCAGTAATGACTCTCCCTAATGTCAGCAGACTCTGATTAATATTACCTAAATGTGAAATAAATACATATATATATATGTTTAACTTTCTAGCAAAATAGCAAAAAATAAAAGTAATTCAAAGTACAAAAAAGTAGTAGATATTTTACCTGCTTCTCGAGCTCTTTTATCAATAGCACCTGATCGTCCAACATTTTCACTTCCTGCAAGATCCACCTAAATAAATAATAATAATAAAAAATAAACCATTTTTATACAATGTGCAAATATCTTTGAGCTGAAATTGGACAGCCAGCTTCAAGCCCTTGCAAGTTTAGTCATTATTAAAAGTTTACCAAATATTTTACATGCTAGGCAAACGATTTATATGGGGAAAAAAAAAAAGATTATAATTTTTATTTTCTAAGTATAAAATAACATTTATTCAGAAAACTTTTCAATGATTTTTTAAATAACTTTTCAATTTAGCAGTCCATTTATATAAGGTTAATAATTAAGTCTTTAACGTTTGTAGAATTTAAAAAGAAACTAACTTAAAGTGAGAATAGATGTATTCCTGATAATTCTAAAATTATTTAGCTCATCTTAATATCATTTTATAGTAGATACTAATATTTATGGTTGACTTAAACAGTAACATAATATTAATTTCAGAGCAGAAAACAGGCTTAAAAAATCTATAAAACAATAATAAAAGTGTTTTATCAATTCCATGATCAGAATCTTTTTACAGGTGTAACCATTAAATGTTTTAATATTATTCAAAATAATTTTTTCTGAATATTGCATTTAAAGGAAATATCTAAATACAATTTATTTTAAATGAGAGGTTTTAAACTATAAGTCATAGGTGGCATTTTTTAGATCAATAATGCCCTCTATGATGATTTTTAGGTCGATAATGCTCCCTATTTTAATTTTGAAGGACCTGCACCAAAAAGACTGTCTTTTTTATACAGATCAAAATTTGAAGGCAAAATTAGATTAACAATTTTTTTAAATGATTTGATCAAAATGCATTAATAATTTATTATTCTTTTACTATATTACAAGTAATATAATTTAATATTTTTATTTTTTCTACTAGGTTTTGAATTTTTAGTAAAATTATTTAAAAATAGTTTATGAAACTACTTTTATTCAAAAATAGTTATCAGCAGGAAATGTTTAAAATGCTTGTCTCCAAATAATGCTCAATGAACTTAAAATTTTGGTCTTGTCTGTCTCTCCAATCCCTCACCAACAAAAGCTACAACAGAGTCTGTCAAATAGTGGGGGGAGGGGAGATAATAATGATTTCTAAATTTCACCAGACCTTTATGTATCTTATAGTTCAACATTCCACTGTATGAATAGAATCTAACAATATTGTAAATATCATACAAGAATTTCTTCTTTTAATTTTTTTTATATATAGTCTGTTATTCTATTTCTTTCTGTCTTGTCTGACCTATTCTATCATCACAATTTCAAAGAAACAAATACCTCTAATCCAGAAAAAGTTAGTTTCAAATCACACAATTTTGTTTTCTTTAGAGCTATTTTCAATTTAATTCAGGCACAAATAAAATGCCTAAACAAAGTTCTGATTATAAATCTTTGAATTCAATTACAATAATCTGTTATTCGAATATTTCAGTAACATTTACATTACTATATATATCACAAAAGTTTTATGCATAAAAATATTAGTGCATATGCAATATATTTACTGGTGAATAAAATATTTTTTTTAAACAGACAGTATAGTTTTGTATTTATTCCCATATATCCAATAATGGATTTCAAATTATAAAACAGGAAAGTATTTAAATTATTTTGCAGCAATTCCCATTACAAAAAAGGGTGTTTAAATTACAGCAAATGAATATATTACTGCTCAAACATAAACATAAACGTGTAAAACTTGATATGTTATGTTGGAAAATATGATAAACCAATTCAAAATCACAGTACATAATACCCACTTTCAAAATTTGACAGATGTTTAAAGAATAGATACTAAATCTGTGTATCGAATTTTAACTATCATTAGTAGTTATCATGCTAACATATTTGAAGTTGGACAGACAATTCAATTTCCTCTACACCTACGGTAATGAAATTGTGATCAAAATCTCTATAAGTTTGGTGTGAAGACCCTGTAACAAATGTCATCTATCAACCTCAAAATGTTTTCGAATAATCTTTGTCACAGACAAACACTTTCTGAAAAAGGGTTTTTTATTTATTTATTTATTTTTTTAAATTCAAGGAAGCATGAATGTGGAAATTCATTATAATCTTGAGCTCAAATTTTTTAATGATTGCAAATTTTCTCTGAATTCTGTATACTAGAAAGTTAAAATGCTGATTGAGGCATTTTTTAAATCTTTCCAGAAGCCAATGTGAAACAATATATTGCTTTGCTTCAAAATTTAACAGAGCTTATCAAATGAAGAATTTTATTCAATGATTTTAATATTCATCGTTTAAATTTTTTTAAATCTAAACAAAAGCAAAGAAGACATTCCCCTACACCTCTTTTACTAAAATTTTAATAGCTGCAAAATAATGCGATTCAATTAATTGAAGAAGCAATATGATTTTGAATTTCATTATCATAAAAATCTTTGAAATAAAATATCCAAAACTAATTAATCAGCAAACATTTTTAAGAAATTATATTTAACCACACAAAATTTTCATTAATGAAAAGTTATTCTTATTAAACCTTTAAAACAGTGTTTGATTTTTGTGCAATAATATGCTTAAATGTTATGATGAAAACACATTAAAAGTCTAGTTTTTAATTAAATTTCAAATTAAAAGTTTGAGAAATCTGTTCTTAGTGTGTCTCTAATGCCTCCCACACCTAAATAACTTCCCAAATTTTATTCTTCTTCTTACCTTCAATAGCTTTATGCTAGCTTATAAATTTGAAAAAATGCAAGCAAATTATTTTAAACATTCTATACTAAATTTAATATTATATGCAAGTAAGGTTCTTCAACCAGTCTAAAATATTACACACATATTAACAAAGAAAAAGGAAACATGACATGACCTAATTACAAATCTTTATACAAGAACAAAATTTATTTGGCCACTAAAAAGGTTTCTTTCAGAGACTGTGATGTGATCCACTCACTCTCTCTTTACTTAGTAAAACGTGTTTCATTTAAGAAATATCAGCTTTCAAAGATTTTTTCAGACAGATAAAAATTCAATATTGCTGAAATTTCGATTGTAAATATATTAAGCGTTATTTTATAAATGTCATTCATTTAAATGCTGCTTTCTATTTTTCCCAATTTATATTTCTTGCTGTTAGATCAATACTTTTTTTTATAAATATAAAGACAGCTTACCAAGTTCAATTTTCCTGTCTTTAGAAGTTCTTCCCCTTCCACAGTATTTTCCTTAATATGAACAGTCACAGAAAAAACTGTGTGACTGCGACTTGATGATGCATTCAACATTGTTGCAGCAGTTTGTCTTCTAGATGTGCCTTTCTCCAAAATAGTATAAACCTCATCTTTGTTATTAACAAGAATTTCTTCCAACCCTTGGATGATTACAGAGCCCTAATTTCATATAAACAAACAATTTTTAAAACTAGAATGTATAATAAAACATACAAAAAAAAATTGTTATTAAGTTTTTTGTGAAAGGTAAGATCCTTGAAGTAATTTGTCAAATTATGGACATTGAATTCAAAATCAAATTAATAAATTAAAAGAGGAAAAAAAATCTCATTAAACGCAGGATTTTCATAATTTTTAAACACACACACACATATACAGACTTCACCAGCTGTTTCACAACAAAACATTGATACATATTATTAGAGCTGAACATACTGTATCATTTATATTTGCTCTTAACCCCCTCCCCCTTCTATAATCCTAAAAAGAACTTTTATTCCTTAGCTGGCTTATAATTCAGTTCTCTCATGTTGCTCATGGCTTCAGAATTTTATAAAACTATCCACCTTTGGCAACTAACTGGTTCGCCAATATTACTGCTGTTTAAAATTAAGAGTGAAATACTTTATGTAACGTCATTGTCAATTAAATGCTTTTTGTGACTTGTCATTGTCAATTAAATGCTTTATATGACTTGTCATTGTCAATTAAATATTCTATGCAACTTGTCTTTTAATAGCTACTTCATCAAAATATTTTTAAAATTCAAATTTTAATAATCATATAATTCACTCTTGCAATTATAAAGGCCTTATGCTCATAATATGCTATATGTCTCTCTGATTATCTGTCAGCTCTTGCAAAATTTCAGCTTCAATTTAAAGTGGAAATGATTAAACTGCAAATTGATATAAAAACATTTTTTTTTACCAAAGCCAAGCATTTTTTAAATATAAGTAAAAGAGAAGCATTATGTGTACTACTGAATAATTTCACTAATTTATGTAATAATTCAATAATTATTCAACAAAAATTATTTAGATTCATCATAAAATTCAGGTTTTAGTCTTTCTTTCAATAGGATTTAAATGATGAGAATAATATTTTATTTTAGTCTATAACATAATTTAAAAAATATTAAATCTAAATTTTATACACCTTTTAGTTATAAGGAATAACATTCTATGAAATATTCTTGACACTTGAACTTTCGAATAAATAAATGGAGGTTTCTTTCTTCTGCTATCAAATTTGATTGACTTATGAAATTTTGAATAAAAATATTTGGAACATTCAATATTTTCATTCTTAGGCCAGTCAATATTGAGAAACCCTGGGTTTGATTGAGGTATCATCTTAGGAATGGTTGATGAAGTGTTTTAAAATTACTTGTTTTTATTGAATAATGACTTCAGATATTCATAAATCAGTCAGTTTTAGAAACTGAGTGAATTGAAGTTTATCTCTTTTAATTTAAAAGCTAAAGATTCTTCATTTTTAAAAGCATTTATAGACTCATATTACATACTAAGTAGTTATTTACTACATTTAGACCCTTTTTATAGATGCATTTCTATTATTAAAGTTATTTTACAAATTAGCCATTGGACATTTAATTTCATATATATATATATATATATAACCATGTTGGTCTTAAATAAAGCTGATTTAATTAATTAATAATATTGTAAAAGTCACAAATTTTTTTCTTTACATTTTCTTTTTAGGGGGAGGGGAAACACATTTCATATTTATTTCATTTCATGCAGGCACGTGCTGAAAATTACATTTTTATGTTTAATTTGCAATAATAATTTATTTTTTAAGTTTTTTTTAGTCTGATGGCAACATATTGATAAAAGATAATTTTTTCCCCTTTAACTCTCAATGGATTTGTGCAGATTAAATTTTATTGTTTTGTCAGAAATATGTAATTAAAATATTTTTAAAAATTCATTACAAGTAGAAGTTTAGGTTATATGCTAAAATACTGATACCATTAGAAAGCTAATTTTTTAATCTTTAATTTGATTTAAAAATAATCTTTGTGCGATAATATTTTCAGAAGTTTTAGCGGAAAAATATCAAAATTGTGCTTAATTTTTAATTAATTCAAATTCTAATTAAAAATTCGAAAAAAAAGGGGCTTCGAGGTGCATATTCCCGACCTCCAAGGTATACAGGTAGGAAATTTGGCAGCTGTAGGTCCAATAGTTTGGCCTGTAGAGCGCCCGCACATTGAGCTTTATTAAAAGTTTTTAAAATGAACTTTAAAATTTGTTTTGATTTATCCAAGATTTTGTGAATAATTTTTTAAAATCTATTATTGCATTTAAATCTGTTTTCCAAAAGAATTATTTAATTCAAATTAAAGAAATCTGAGTTTCCCAGACTTATTTATGATTACAGGTAAATACTTTCCAATATGAAAAGTATTGAATGGAAAAATTTAAGATGTTTTTTTGTATAAGATAATTAAATAAATTACATTTTAAATTTGTAAATTAAGTACATAATATCTCAGTTTTAATAGTATTTGTTGGATGTTACATATGTTTCTGTACAAATAATGCGTTTTAAAAGACAGTAGCTTCATTGGAATATTAAGTTAAAATAGAAGGATTTTTCTTTAGGGAAAAAGTGCTTAATAGCTGATATGTCATTGATATATATTACATGAAAAAAATTTATACTAAAAATAATGAATACGATTAACCAAAAACCTTTCTATTTGAATCTTCATATAAACGAAGCCTAGAAAGTTCAGTAGAACTCAAAAGATCAAACAGTTCTTCATTATAAAGTTCCAGGAAAGACACACGGACTGAGAATTCCACATTCTCTTCTTTATTCAGTTCTTCAAATAGCTGATGCAATGAACGAGGAATAATCCCAGCTCCTGGATCCTGAAAAAAATATATTATTCAATAATACATATAGAAACATCATTTCATCTAAAATAATTTTCTTTTAACTCTTGAAGAATATATTTGGGTTCTGAAGAAATAACTCAATAAAATGTATTTATATTTAATTAAATTGTAGAAGAATCTCCACAGATGCTTTAATGAAAATTAGAAAATAGTGTTAATTATTATTTATGAGATAAAAATTGAATATTCTGTGGTTTATTAAACACAGATTCACTCTGCATCTTATATTAAATGTACTGCTACTTTAGCTTTGTGATTTTGATTAGTAAAACTTTAAATTAATAAGTATAAAAGTATAAGTTAAAAGAACATAAACATTCAGAAGACATTGTAAAGAATAAGTTTTCTATATAAAATTATACTGAAGAAAAACTTATTGTGATGCATTAATTAATTTGAGATTTATAAAACAAAGATTTTTAATTAAAAAAAAACTCAATTTAATCAAAGTAACTCAGCACTAATACACAATATTTATATAACTTTCCTTAATTGTCCTCAGATTTCATTAAAATTCTAATACATTAAGAATCTAATTTGGAGAGTCAAAGAAAATTTATTGGATTTTACAATAATTGTGGTCAAATGAGAAGACAAACTCTTAAATAATTATAATTTATAAAAACATTTGAGATTTTAAAAAGTTATATAATTTAAATATGCAGTTGAGAAGAAAAAAAAAATTGAAATTATTTCTTGACAAAACAGGAAGTAAGATATTGGAACCTACATCTTCCCAAGAACAGCTTGAATTACTTCGTTCACCTTCCATTGTGTAAGTTTTTCCAGTCCCTGTCTGACCATATCTATAGAAAATTCATAATTAATATATTAATACAGTTGAACAGATAATATGGGGAAGGCATATAAAAACTTGAAGCAAAAAATTATATTATTCAGTTTTGTACATATGTTTATATAAAATTCCAGCATTCTGAAAGCAAGCAATATCTTATTTATCTGTGTTTATGAGACAGACAACTGGAATTTTATATACTAAATTTAATACATGTATACTTAAGCACTGCCCAGTTTAGAGAGGTTTTAATTTGATTAATTAATAAGAACTTGTAAATCTGATACCTTTTCAGATTCAGAACAATTTATCACAAGAAAATAATTTCTTCAATTTGTTACAATTCAGATTTTTATTCTTTTTCAAATGATAGAAGTGAGGTCTCTCCTTTGGTTGCAACAGTTTTTGTTTTCAGTACAAAATGAGTACTGTTCTAAAAATATTCGCAATGTTTTCCTCCAATAACAGCATCTTTTTAAATATTTTTTTACAATAATAATAATAAAGATCACAGAAAGACATAAAACAGCATCAAAAATTTTCCTTCAAACCTAAAACTAATTTTAACTTAACCTCTTTGCCATGCTTAATGTGTTTCAAATGTTCAAGTGTTGCTTTCACATGATTTACTTGTCTGCATTCTTATTTTTGTTTATTCTAATGTGACAAAAAACAGAAATTTTTGTGGATAGATGAGGATGGTGAAAGCATTAATGAAATAAATTGTCCCGAAACAAAGAATGATCAATATCAATATTAACAATCATAATACTTTAAGTGCATAATAAATTAAAAGTTTCTTTTTCAACTTACATTCATTAGTAATTTAGCTATTGCTTGTAAGTGATGTTTATTTGTATCCTTAGTGGGGGGGATGAAAATTTAAATTTTGACACCACTTTATAGAATTCAACTCATTATAACTATAATATTACATTATATGAAAGACAAACTTTTAATAATATTTGGTTTTCAACAGAACTAATATCAATGAAAGTGGAAAATACTATAAATGATACTGTAAAAATTAAACAATTTTAATAACCTGAGATGGATTTATAGATGAAATATTCATTAAATTCATTCCTAATTCTTTTAAAATTAATATGGCAAAGGGGATCTTATGTTGTAAAAATATTACAAACCTGATTCGGTTTTTTATTGGAAATCAAGGAACTGTCAAATGAAATCAGCGAAAAATTTATAATTATCAACTTTAATTTCTAAATCTTTTATCATTATGAGAAAAAATTTAAAATAAATGGGAAGAATAATTATGAAAACATAAATTTCACATACGCAAAAACTGTGCAATTATATCCATTAAGAACTTCTTGTATAAGAGGCCCAACAACTGCCTTGTAAACAGTGATCTAAAAAAAAAAAAAAAGCATATATATTGATAACGAAAAGCAAAGAAATCTTTTTATTTATTTATTAAAATGGTGTTAAGGAAATGAAATCTGAAATGCAAACCAACCTGTTTAGCATCTGGAGGAAACACTTTATCAAAAAAGAATTCTCGGTTAGAAGTTCTATCTTTAATCAAAATTTCTTTTTTATCTGGTATAACTTCTACCACAGATGGTGAACCTTGTCTCCTCTCAATATTGTTTAAAGGTCTGAATTAAAAGATATTTACAATTATTAAAATAAAAAAGCATATAATAATATTATGATAATATCAATATCTAAGATTTAAAAGTGTTTAATTTTTCCCAGACCTTCAAATGAAATTAAATACATTTCATACATTAAAATTAATTAATTAATAAAAACTAATTATTAATTAATTTCATACAATGAAATTAAATACATTCTTTTGGAGGCCAAGAAAGCTTGGTTGGTATTGCATTGGAGATTGTGAGTTTGAACCCGACCGGCAGAAAAATCTCTGCATGTGGGGCGACTGGTTGCATATAAATCCGTCGCAGTCACAAAGGTGTTCATTCTCTGATCCAGGTCAAAATTATGATTTGTGGAGGAGTAAATAAAATGCATGAATGAAGTCAACCTCGTAAAAAGGGTTGTGATGCTTGAGTAGCTAACTAGTACTCTGGGCCGTAGATGACGCTACAGAAAAAGCAAGAGATGGATGCCGAATTCGGATTAAATCGAAATGGCTCTTTAGTCAGCAGGCTTATCAATGACAAGTGCCACTAGAAATAACAACTTTTGGGGGGGGGGGAGGAGTTGAAAATGCCAATATAACAAAATATCAATTACTTTTTGTTTGTTCATCAATTCAAATTTCCTTCAATCTAGTAATCTGTTTTGGAAAATTTGATTTTTTTACAGAGTAAAAAGGGCTTTATGATATTCATTTATTTGAGAAGTCTTATTTTATAGTCTAAAGGAAGGACATTTATAATATGAAAATATTTATATACAGTAAAAGCTCCTTATTTGCGCTTCCTTCATTCGCATTTTTACTATTCATGGATTTAAAAGTGCTACCCAACTCCTATATTTGTGGCTAAAAATTTCTTTATTCGCAGATCTAATAAGCACATACATAATAATAAAAGAATTCCAATAGGTATCCAACCCAATATCCTTTGTAAATGCCGTCAAATGAACAAATAAAAAAAGTAAAATAGATCTTATTACAACTTTGTCTAAAGTATGTTATTAAATGCAAACTGCAAACATAGCCAAAATTGTGAATGGAATACGACGAGATGGGTTGGAACAGATAGAATCAAGTGACATTCAGGAATTACTTGAATCACAAAATGAAGATCTGATTGAAACTGATTTGGAGGAAATGTTAAATTCACAGCATATAGAGGAAGAGGCTTCAACAAGCACCGGAAACATGACATTTCATTTGAAAAATCTTAATGAAGGTTTAAGGATGTCAAATAAACTTTGCGATTTCTTTATGTACATTGATCCGTCTATGGAAAGAAGTCTTATTTTTAAGAGGCAAATTGCTAATGCGATTGCTACATATCAATCTGAATTGAAGGAGCTTTTAAAAACTGCCAACCAAGAGAAAATTACAAAATTCTTCAAACCATTGTCTAAGCCTTAAGATAATTAATCAAAATGTTCAAAAACTTCAATTAAGTTGATGTATATATATATAAAATTTATTTTGTCACCTAGGAACGTATCTCCTATAATCCTATATAAATTACCATTCCGTATTCACGGTTTCGGTATTCGCAGCATATTTATGGATCATATACCCTACGAATATAGAGCCTTTACAGTAAATTAAAAATAAAACTACTACAATTTTTCCCCCTTACAATTTCAACACTACATTTAAAATTCTAGAGCTAACAAAAAAATTTGGAAATAAAATTATCATCTCCTACTCCACGAAAAAATAAAAACTTATCTTTTTAATTAAAATGGTAAAGCTATTTCAATTAAGAAAAATCTATAAAGAAAGGTTCTTTTCTGCAATTTTAAATATATATGTTCAAAGGAAAATAAATATACAAATTTATAAAAAGTAAATATAAATTTTAATTAATGTAATTGTTGGTAATTTTTTTGACAATGCAAATTATAATTATCAAACACTTTTTTATCTAATAAAATTTAAAATGAGAGAGAACTATTATTTATTTTAAGATCTAAAAATAAAATTTCACTTATACAACACTTTTAGTGATTTGGCATAATAATATATATAATTCTTAGCATGTAGAATAAGTTATAATGCAAAATCTTTACTAACAATTTTGTTAAAATAAAAAATATATATATTCAATAAACAGACTTTGCAATATAATTTGAAAAATATATTATAGTTCATATTTTGTTTAAAAAGTAAAGTTTGGTTTATGAGTTGAATTTTTTAAAACTTTTTCTTGTTATTTGTTTTTGATAATCATTATATAAGATATATAAGATATTAATTATCACATATATTAAAATATTCATTTTACATGCATATATAATATAATAGATACGTATTGAAATAAACTCAGAAATTGAAACATATGCAATTATTAGATTTTATGTACTTGAAATGAATAAATTCAAAGTCAATCTGAAAGGTTGTCACTGTAAAAGTTATACAAGCTAAATTTTGAAGCGTTATACTTTTTATAGCATAATTATAAAAAATATTAAAAATAAAAGCAAATGTCAAACATAATACTTTAGAAACGACACCTGATGTATCATATTTACATACAGAAATCATGTGGAAAAAATGTTTATGATTATATTAGAAATTTCAGATTCTCTATATTATCGTCTGAACAAATTTCCTTCTAAGCATTTGACCACAGCAAAAATTGTAACTGTTAAATTTTTTGATAAGTGAATTATTAAATAAACTGAGTCTAACAAAGAAAACCGAGATTATAATAAAAACACTAAACCCTTTTTCATATCTAATTGAAATGAAGAGAATTAATAATTTGCCTTTCATAATAACTAATTAAAGTTTTAATGCATATCTATTAGACGATATAATATCATATAGTTAGTATCGCATAAATTTTATAGCTGTATTTCATGTTATATTGTTTAAAACGATCACAATACCTGCAACGAGCGAAGACTTGGATTCGTTGATTCTTTTGACTGTCAGTTTTTTTACTCATATTGGTTTAGTGCTATATAAAAATTCTATAAATAACTTAGATTTTAACACTTTTCAATTATTGAACACAATTTAGATTGAAAAAATACGTATAAATACACCATAACACACAATCAAAACAATCCACCGCAGCTAAATTCCGTTTTTGAAAACTAACCGCTACAATTCAACCAATCAAAAGTCAGGGGAAATGAACTAATCAGATCTTTGGAATAAAGCTTTAATAATGTCCATCATTTTGAGCATCATTTCTTTTTTTTTTTTAGGATAAATTTCCTTATTTTGAAATTAATACTGCAAAATATCTTAATATTATATGCTATGAAATTTTTGATTGAAAATTTTATTATTTAAAGAATATTGATTAAAGCAATAAGAGGGCGCTCTGGTCTGAAGAACAGTTAGGGAACTTGATTTATTTCTTTCGAAATCTATCTCTGACATATGAGATTGGGCTTAAGTCGAAATGAGCTGAGCTGAAATGAAAGATGTGTAGTTGTATTGTATATTTCAGTATGTTTATGCATAGATATACATAACATATAATCAAATTATTGCTATGAGATCATTCTCTTTTTATAGGTAAATTTATACGTTTTTTCAAAAAATCTTAAAAGTATTTGCAGTCATGTCTTTGAATTCTCTACGTTCGAAACCATCTTATATGACTGGTATACATTACCTTGAGCATATGCAATATACTGGGAAAGAGCATGGGGATAGGCGAATGATAAATCGAAGATTAGACTTCAGTAAATGTCTTTACAGCAAAGATCTTTTTGCCCACTATGGTTGCGTTAATGCTATTGAGTTTTCCAATGATGGCGAATGGCTCGTCTCCGGTGGCGATGATAAAAGGATCCTTATTTGGAATATTGATCAAACTTTGTCAGGTTTGCGTCCACCTAAATCTATGAAAACAGAGCACAATAGCAATATTTTTTGCTTAGGATTTAGTACTAATCATTCTAAATTGTTTTCGGCTGGAAACGACGAACAAGTTATAGCACATGACGTATCAACAGGAGAAGTCCTTAACGCTTTCCTTCACGATGAAGCCGTTTACGGTTTAGCTGTTGATCCAGTTAATGAAAATATATTTGCTAGCGCATGCGATGATGGCCGCGTTTTAGTTTGGGATATAAGATTGTCTTCCAATGAACCTTACACATTAGCAAGTAGTGCATCAGCATACCATGCTGTTATGTACAATCCTGTGGAACCTCGATTTTTAGCGACTGCAAATGCAAAAGATGGCGTCTGTTTATGGGATATTAGGAAACCAAAGGTACATTTGATGAAATATGGGCCTACCTTATTGTCTCAAAGTGCAATGAGTGTGCGTTTTAATTCTCAAGGAACCCATTTGCTTGCTCTCCGAAGAAGGTTTCCTCCTGTATTGTATGAACTCTCCTCTCCTCAACCTGCTGCTGAATTTGATCATCATGAATACTATAATTCATGTACTATGAAAAGCTGTTGCTTTGCTGGTGAAAGAGATCAATATATTTTATCTGGTTCAGATGATTTCAAATTATATGTTTGGAAAATTCCTGATGCTGCCAATTTCAGAAAAGGAGTATGGGTTAATAAATCCCATTTAGTTCTGAGAGGCCATCGATCTATTGTGAATCAAGTGAGGTATAATAGCACTTATGGCATTCTAGCGTCGTCAGGTGTTGAGAAAATAGTGAAACTTTGGAGCTCTTTTCCTCTTACCTATAGAGAGGACCTTAGTGAATATATTTCTCCTAAAAATAATTTAAGAAATATATATTCACATGAAGAATACATTAATTTAGTTCTTGAAAATGGACAATTTATGACTCATGATTATAGTCATCATTCTGTGCAAGAAGATCAAAGAATGATGGCATTTTTTGATTCTTTGGTACAAAGAGATATTGAAGGTTGGACTTCAGACTCAAGTGTTGAGGCAATGAATACATTATATATTCTGCCATCAACAGATTCCCAATCATCAAGTGATTCTTTATCTTCTTCTTCTTCTGATGATGATGATGATAAACATGGTGCTACTAATCCTTGTGAAGCATGTTCTAATACTAGGTCACCAAATAATGTCGAGGAAGCAAAAAATACAGTTCTTGCTCTTTATGCAAGATCTTTAATTGATGAAGGAAAAGGTAATACTTCAAATAATGGGGAAGAAGCCCCTGATCCATCTTTGGATAGAATCTCGATGCTTATTGCTCAAAAACGAAAAGAGCAAGTTAAAAAAACTAGTGAAAGATTACAAAAGCATTTAAACAAACAGTATGAAAAACTGAGAAAAAAAAGTCTTCATTTGTTAAAAAAACGCCAACAAAACCCTCTTATATCAGGAAATGAAAATTTGGCCAATAATACTGCAGCAAATGGCCGTGGCTCTAAATCAGCATCAAGAACCAAAACTGGCCGTGGCT